>WOGO01006792.1:0-11546 GCA_015342085.1 Leptinotarsa defecta | reverse complement strand
GGGAAATGAAGCTATTTCATAAAATTTTTCACCTGCTTCTTCCATTTCTCGATTATTTTCATACATGCGAATGTGTTGTCGGGCTAGTGAGGTAATAGCAATAGATAACTTTTTGATAATCCTGCTAGTTGAACTTCTAGACACTCCCATAAAATCTGATACTATTATTTGCATATTTCCTGATACGTAGAATCTTGAAGTCAACAATAATTGTTGTAATGGCACCCACCTCTAAAAGTTAAATAAAAGTTTTTGATAATTTTATTATTAATCAAAATTTTACAACTCACTTATGAGTGTTCTTTTATTTCATCTAGTAGATACAAAACAGTTAGTTTTTTTAAGCGAAAGCGTTGGTGAAAGTCAAGCTCATCATATTTTTCAAAACAGTCTGTTCATTTCCTGTAGGTATACTTTTGGTCTTCTAGTATAAATAAATTTCATCAGATGAACTTGAGCTAGGCGTTTCAAAATTATTCATATTATTATGATCAACGACTAAACGAACACAAAACTAGCAAACGTAGCGAGTAGCACAAAAAAATCACAATTATAAAAATTGAGGTTATATTGTCGTTAAATGACACTTTAGCGAAAAAGTAGAGAAATCGACACTTCAACCTTAAAGGACGTTTTTGGTTATGAAATCAAAAATATTTATTAAAGAATCATTTGAAGTTAAAGTAACCTTTATGTTTTTTTTATGAAATCGGCCGTTACTTCAACAAATGTCAGGTAATCCTGAAGAGAAGATGTTGGAAAATGAAAAGTAGAGGATAAATGAATTGAGTTGTGAGGACTATGAGATATAATACATGGCCAAACTAAGCGGACTACGAGCTATTAAAACTCGTTTCAAAGAACACGTAGCACATATCCGATTTCGGAGACCAAAAAATCTATTGACGTTCAATATGTTGTTGAGATTGGTACATGTCCCAAGATTTGTGAATGCTCTGGAAATATCTGCAAAGTTTGGCATGAGAACTACGAACACTGATAAAGTCTCATTCCAAATAGTCCATTGTTTATGTTGATATGAATTGCTCTTTCAAAATTAGCAGGAAACTTCACAAGAAAATGACACCAGACATATGACAGGTCGAAACAGCGCTGTCGGGTGTTTAGGTCACAGATTATTTGTTTTGGAGCTTTGGTGTCATCGATTTTGAAAGAATTTAAAAATGTACACAAGGATTCACACTGGCAACAGACCAATGTAGTCCACTAAAAGATAATTTTGACGTCACAATGCTGTGATTGTCTGTTTGAATTTCAAACATTTCTACCACTTTTCAAAAGTTTTGTGTTCTGAAAATATTTTGCATACGTGATAATCAATTTTCGCTCAAGAAAAATATCCGTTTGTGGCCTATCTCATCAAATATCGTAACAAACAATTAACATCAACTAAAATCAAATGTTATGGTAACATCGTTCGTAAATTCAAGAGGTTCATATTTGAATAAAATGCAAATGTTACTTCCAGTACAATTTCAAAAATACCGTAGTTTCATTTCATTGTGAATTATGCTGTTGCAATTCTTATGACTAGTTTTTGTACCTATGAGTGAGGCACCTACTTCATTGAATATTCTAGTTCTGTACCACATTCTTGACCAGTATTAATGTTTTGTTACTGTGTACTCTGTTTCCAAGATAAAAAGGATCGGCATGGGAAAATCACGTAAGTCGTGAGATATACTATGTCAGTTAAATTATGAGAAAGTTGTCATTTCAGAGCTTATTCAAATGTTTCAAAATTGTTAGTTCCGTTAGTTCTGGAACGAAATTTGCCAATTTCGTTTAAATTTTTTTCGGATTTTGATTAGTAAATGTTGAAACATCATTCAAATACTTTCTGAAATAGGTGTTTTTTTTTAATCTACCGAATTTATTTCTCTTAAAGTATCCGATTTTCTTGTGATGGTTGACCCTTTTTATTTTGGGGCACATTGTATGTGTCTCTTGGTCCATGCGATTTGAGCGATAACGGCGTTTCTTCATCAGAAACAAAGGTCAGTTACTAGAATCAACCATTCTACTCAGTTTTTGCGATTTTTGTTCAACTCTTCGACAGAAATTTATAAGTATTGTCTAAATCAAAAATTATATATTTTTGTTCAAATGTTCAATCGAATTCAGACGAAGTCGTATTTCTGATAAATGTTTCATACAATACCGGCCTCAGGGTAGGTTAATCAAGAATGGATAACATCAATACTATTTTTCTTCAAATTGATGGATGTAGCCGTTACTACGTGCTAGACCATCATCAAAAATGAGAGATAAAACTTTCTATGTTTTTTACCACTTTTATTCGTTACTAATGGCGTTACTGCAGTTTCGTCCTGTAAGGACATTTTTAATCAATTACAATAAACTACTTTTTTATTAAAAAAATATAGTCATATTAAATATGACATAGCCCTTAAAATGCTGCTTTAAAATAACTCAAAATAATTTGCAATTTTAGAACAGTACAAAACAGGATCTACAGGATCCATAATTTTTCACAATTTTCGAAATTCTCTAAACAAGAACTAACAAAATTTTTCAACTCCATATGGAAAAAAAAATTGTTTAAAATATGTTTTTCCGTTAACCAGCTATCGCATCCCTACGAACGACAACCCTCAGAAGTCGAAACTTGTGCGAGCTGAGGACTAACGAGGTGTTACCTTTTAACGTGCGATTCCTAACACGGGTTGGGCGATAGCAAGTGAAAATCGATCATTCAGCCTGCGGCTTGAACCATCGACAGACACATCGGCTGATTGACTGAGTGAACAAAGCACCAACTTCGAACCGCCTGGTTACCGACCGAAAGGGAGATATACTCAAAACAATATGTTATTTGCTGTTAGACTTTAGTTAGTGCTGAATGATTTCTTAAGATGTTTGAAGTTTTACGAAAAAGTTTTGAGGGAAAATTATTTTTTCCGATTTTTTTAAAATTTATTCAGCTTAATGAATTTGTCTGTTTTAATATTTTTGGCAAATGTGTATTTCTCTTTTTGAATCGACATTTCAGCATCTAATTTCAACGTTCACAATTTTGTCAAAACTCTTTTTTGTCAATAATCTTCTTGTGGGTGCATTCTTTAAAAAAAACCTCTTGCTGTTTCTTTCTATTTTCGTTCAAACAAATTGGACTCAACTCTAAAATGACAAGTTGAGCTTACCTAATCCATGGTAAAAAAGCACAAAATGTATTTTTCATCCATAGTTTTGATAAAATTGTTCCTTGTACTTTTCTTGGATTTCTATTGAAACATGGGACATTCAGGGTTACCAAGAGTTCTAGGATAGTTACCTACTCTCTGGAACTCCATGACTGAATTCAATAAATCTTAGAGTTTTTATATGAATTCACATATTCCCGGTTTCAGCCAGCTTGAATTAAGTAAGTAACCCTCTGCCGAAAATATCGCCGCAGGAGAATCCTAGGCAGTCGATTTTGCGTCGCTAACACGAACTCAGCCTTTCACAGACCACAACTTGGCGAATTTTGTGTCGTGACTTGCGCCTGCACCCGTACAAAATTTAAATGATCCAGGAACTGAAGGTAAACGACCATAGACAACTACGTGTGTTCGTTGAGTGGCGATGAGGCCCATTTCTTGATGAATGAACAAACAAAACAGTCAAATTTAGAACAATACCAATCCACAGGAGATCCAAGAGCGTCTAATACATCCCGAAAAAGTCACTGTGTGGTGTGAATTTTGGGCTGGCAGCGTCATCGGTCCAATTTTTTTTGAGAACGACGTCAGCCAGGCCATCGCTGTCAACGATGATTACCAACTTACATTGGCCTGAATTGGATGATCTGGACATCAACGACATGTGGTTTCAACAAGGGCTATTTGAGGGCATGATCACCTCACGTGGAGGTGATGTGAACTGACCACCAACATCGTGCGATTTGACCACGTTAGACTTTTTCTTGTGGTTTCTTCTCAAATTGCAGGTGTATGCGGATGAGCCATAAACCACAGCGGTCTTCAAAGCCAATATAATCCATGCCATCGGTCAAATTCAGCCTGATTTATGCGCCAGAGTTATGAAAAATTAGACGTTTGAACAATGTTACATTCCACACATAACGGCATCAATAGGTGTTTTAAACGAATAAAAAATTTCGACGATATCACACACACACACGTTGTTTTATTTTAATTTAAAGACAGGAAGCGCTCAGTGAAATATCCTTTATAACATACGAAAATTCGAATACATTGGTCATTAGTCTCGTGTCCTGGGTAGGGAATGCTAATAACTCCGCGAGCCACCTAGGGAGCATCATGACTATTCACAGTCCGTCAGTCATGTAACGTTGCGGAATCATCCCAACTTCAACCAGGACATTTTTCCCGAGAAAAATATCTGGGGTTGGGATCGAACTCACGACATTCCTGTCGTGAATCATAAAAATGAAAACATTGGAACGATGAAAGAATAGACCTGCGACATAAAAAAATACGAGGTAAGACATACTTCAAAATATAGTCAGTTTCTTCTAAAGTAAAAAAGGGAGACTAAACATCAATTCGAACTTCCATTGTCTAATATAATATTCAACTGGATATCAAGTGGGCTCAAGTTGAAATCATCCACAAAGAGGAACACTGCTTTAAGAGAAAATTCAAAGAAGCCGCGTATATGTTGTCCAATAACGCATTTAGTCAAGCTAGCGTAGGGATACGTAACATATGGAAACCTCTAATCAAGAGAAAAATGACCAACTCCCGCCAAACGGTCATCTCCCACTAAAACCAATGGAGCGGTGAGAGGGAAGAAGGAATAGGTGAAAGCACTCGAATGACCTATAAATAGACAGATCTCGGAGGGATAAGTCCAGTTATCACCCGTCCAGTTATCATGACTGTGAATACTAACAATCGAAACGTCGTGACGTAACTTGGTTTGGAATCTTTCAATTTTTATTTTTCATTTTTTGTTAATAATATATTTTAAGTTTCAACTTTTATTACTTAATATTTCTATTTTTTATTTTTTTGGTTGTTGCTTGTATGTTATTTCTTTGTAATTTCAGTTGTTTGTTTAATAAAATTGTTATTTTCGTTAATTCGTATAAATTTTTCTCAGGGATTTCAAATCAATTTATATTATATTAGACAATGGAAGTCCGGACAGATGAAATACACCACGAAACATTGTCAACCACCTTCAAACAATCGATGTGTAAGATTTTCCGGGTGAATCGCACTCTTTTTCTGGAGTCAAAATCTTGACATTTCGTTTTGTTTCAAATTTTGTCAACAAGGTAGGGCTAACCATTTTATTGGAATTTTTCTTCTGGAGTGCAATACGTTCGTTTGAAATGGTTTTTATTACCATCTAGCTGCTTCGCTCAAGAACAACCCTCATAATTCTTTGTTAAACTCTGAAAGCTGAAGGAATGGAGGTATTTCTTTAAACATGTAATACCAAATACAAAGATGCTTTTCAGATGAGTAATTGTTGTACAGAAATCGCAAGGAATATTAATGTTGAGAGAACTCTTGATTTTTTCGAGATATAGAAACCTGAAATAATCAGACCAAGGTTGCTTTTGTTGTCTCTTGGAACGCTGTTTCAAGTATATATTTAAGCAATGATACGAAATACTACCCGCATGAAAAACAGCAGTCTGTTTTCCAATGCATAAATTTGAAATTATTTCAAAGACATTTGTAGAGAAATCAGTATGCAATTGTAAATGATGATGAAAACTTTCGATGTTCAACTGAATTTTTGCTGAAAATGTCTAATTTCATTGGTAAAGTATTTTGGTAAACTTTTTTTTTTCACAATAAATACAATTACTGAATATCTCAATATATTTCATCGATCCGGTCATCACAAAAATTATTAATGAAGATGATTTCGGAATTGTTCACAAATCATTTCATATATATATCACAGGATCCGAAAAAAGGTCGTTATTTACCGGTCTATTTACCAAATACATAATTTTTATTGGATTTCAAACACAAACGAATACTTTCAGAATGTATTGCCTATCAAAATTGTTCATGGCTATTCCAGAAGGTAACATTTATAAAAGAAACTGTTTGGGTAATATTCATAACAACGAACAGAGAACAAAATTGGTTTCATGGAAAATTTCAATTTCTGCTATAGTTTCGGAGTTATAAAATAAGAGATTCCTACAATTGCAGCTACAAAAAAAATGAAATTGTAAATTTACCACATGTTTTTGAGAGGTACAAAAAAAGGCCCATACAATTATTGGCAACTGATTTTTTTGTAATTTCTCGTAAAAGTGTCGAGGACATGGACCCATGCTTACTTCGGATAAATTGTTCAGAATCGAAAAATATTTTTTTGTTTCAATTGTGTTGTTTCTTTATGTGCGCGCATATGCTCTGTCTTTTCGATATCGATTTGGATGAGTCGAATTAATATTACTGGAGTTTTATCCTACTACCAAACCGTTATTTTAACACCTCGACACGTGTTTGTATGATTTGTACCAAATTGTTATCTTCAAGAGGAAGATTAAACTGTTTAACCTTCCTCTTGAAGATGATCACTTGATGATCGAAACACGTATCGAGGTGTTAAATTAACGGTTTGGTGTTGAGATAAAACTCCAGGAAACAATTTTGTTCGTCTCATCCGAACATGTTTGTAATAACTGTAATACTTCTGGGTGGAACTTGGCAAAAAAATGATTATTTTTTTTAACTAAGGATAGCCATGAACATATTTCGAACGGCAATACATTCAGAATATTGTTGTAGATCATGCCCGAAAGAAAGTACGCCGGCCACCACTGGTAACCATAAACCAAACGTGACGTAGCTGAGAGCACAGAAATGCCCCATGTCCCCTGCCGCTCGAGAAGCAGCGAGAGTCATGCTTAGTCTGGTTCACATGTACTCGATTTAGCTCTTTTTGGTGACATTTTTCAGCCCTGTCCAAAAATTACGACCAAGGTGTCATTCGATTCTTATTTTTGCCTAGAAAGTTTAAGGGAAGGTCCGAAAACGTGCCGATAAAAATTACAAAAGTTATAAACAATTAAGTGAAAAAAAAAATGGGGCTTTAATTTTTTCTTAATATCTCGGACAATTTTCAAAATTTTGACAAGTTGAAAAAAGATTTGAAAAAATCAATAAATTTTCGTAAAAAAAGTCCCGACTCCCGAAACTGTATCTCGATTATTTATAATTTTTACAGAACCCTGAGAATAGAGCCAGAAGAGGGTAGTATGGCTTCCGCGCGCCTTTCGTCACATAAAAACAAAAAAATGATTTAAACATATTAAATGTATATATTAAGGAATGAAAAAATTCATGTTATGTTGGGATACATCAATAAACAATAATTCGCAGTCAAAAAATTTTTATCACAATTTTAACGTTGATTATAAATTTGTTAACTAATAACTTTTTCTGAATTGAAATTTAATATAAAAATCCCTATAATTCTTAAACTAAAACCATGGCATTTTTTCCTTCAGTGAAGTTATCCATACTAGGCAAAAAAATAGATTACCGTTGCCAAAAAAAATTGACATTTTCTATTTTTTTATTAACAATTGAAAATTATTTTATAAAAAATACATTACAAATTTTTTTTTGTTGTTTCAATGTCTCATGGCTGAAAGCTAATTGATAATTTTTTTTTATTTTTTATAGCTATTGTTAATGAATTTATTATAAACAAATACATTGTTTATAAGCAATTCGATTTTTTTTTGCATTATATTAATTGAAAAAAAACATTATAATTATAAAAGCGAAGGAGCGAATGGAAAAGACAAGTATCAAGGTATCACAATATTGAAAGTTTTATAAAAAATAAAATAAATTTAAAAAAACACATAGTTACTTCCATTATATTACAAAGTATTGAAAAAATAATTAAAAAAGATAATTTGTTTATAACATTTTTTTTAAATAAACATTTAAAAAAAAGAATCAAAAAAGTTTTTTCAAAACCTTAAAGAACAATAGAATTTATGATTTAAAAAAAACGGTTCCTTAATTTTAATATTTAGTTGCAAAAAACGATTGTTAATTAACAAACGCATTTTTTAGCAACAAAGAAATTTTTTTAAGAAACCATTTTTTTTTCTAAAAATCATGATTTTTTTCAATTAACATAAGCAAAAAAAAATTCGAATTACTTATAAACAATGTATTTGTTTATAATAAATTTATTAACAATAGCTGTAAAAAATTTTTTTAAAAAATTTCAATTAGTTTTTTGATATTATTGAATGCATTTTCTTGTTCTTGTCTCCATTTCCATTTATTGTTCTTTTTCAATATTTCAACCAGACTCAATGTTTTGTTACTGATGTCCGGCATAAATTTTTTTAAATAATTTATTATTTCCAAAAATCCCCTCAATGTTTTTAAATTTATAGGTATTTTATATTCCATTATAGCTCTAATTCTTTCTTCATCCATGATTATTCCTTTTGTGTCCAATTTGTATCCTAGGAAAGTCACTTCTGTTTGATAAAATTTTGATTTTTCAATATTAATTTTGAGTCCTGCGTTATCTAATTCATTAATTAATAATTTTATGTGTTTCAGGTGAGTTTCCCACTCTGTGGAATATATCAAGATGTCATCTATATAGTGAAGAATGAAATCATTATATTTGTCTATAATGGTAAGGATTGTCCTAACCAATGCTGAACAAGAACTCTGCAAACCGTATGGAACTACTCTGAATCTACTCTATCAAATAAAAATGCTGAATAGTCCCTGCTATCTTTGTGAAGTGGAATTAACCAAAAACTATGTTTCAAGTCTATTTTCGAAAATATTTTTGCATTTGTAATGCTTCCAAAAATTGCATCAATATTTAAATGTGCCTGGTATTGAGGTGTGGTGTATTTATTAATATTTCTAGCATCCTAACATAATCTTAGTTCACCATTATTCTTTTTAACTACCACAATAGGACTGATGTATTTTGAATTGTATCGTTCAATTATTCCTTGTTCTAACATTTTTGACATCTATTGTTGTCCTTGATTTCTGTATTTATAAGGAATAAGGTATGTTTTAGATTTGAAATTTTATATTCCTTCAACCTCTATTTTATCTAATATGGGTTATTTCTCTGTTACTCTTTTATTTACTTGATTTAAATATTTGTATTCATTTCTGATTTATTTTCATTATTATTGATAAATTCTATTATTACTTCCCCTATCTGTAATATTCCTTTGTCGTAGTCAAGTATTACATTGTTTCGGTCAAGTTCATCTGTTCCAAGTATTGCGTCGTAAAGTAAATTGTCTATTATCAAAAATTGTATAGCAAATTCTTTGTTATTAAATTTTATCACACTATTTATTTTTTTAGTTACTTCATGTAACTTTTTGTTATTTGCACTTACCAATAGAGTTTTTGGCATACTGTAACATGAATGTTCAAATTTTATTCCCTAATAATTTTTGAATTTAGTAATGAAAGTTCAGATCCCGTATCTATTGATCTTCATCATGGGAATTTCCTATTATTTTTATAAATCCTCTAACATTTTCCAATTTAAAAGTTTTTTCAACTTCTATAAATTCTCTAGGATATTGGTAAACTCCTGCATAGTGTATTTTGTTAAAATTTGCTGTTGGTACGTTACTCATTGAAAATTTTGTGGAATATCATTTGAGTTTTCTACCTCATTCTGTCTTTGTGGTGTCTGTGTTCTATTATCTATTTGTCGTATACTATTAATATATCGAATTGCCTCTGTACTTCAATTTCTTCTATTCTGTCTATACCTATTGTCTTGTCTATTTATATTTTGAGACATTATTTCTGTCAGTACTTCTACTAATACATTTATTATTGTTGTTATAGTATCTGTTATTATTAATATTATTATTTTCTCTATCATAGTTATTTCTATTTGTATTATTATTATTGTTATATTTGAAATTCATATTATTGTATCTATTATCATTATTTTGTGGTCTATTATTGTAGTATCTGTCACTGATATAATTATTATTATCATTTCTGTTAATATTCTGTCTTCTATATGATTGTATTGATTCCGGTTATTATAGTTATTATTATTTTCTTGATTAGCATATTCCTGTCTATTATTATTTTGATTTACCCTATTTTGAAAATTATTGTAATTTATTCTCCTTCTTTCCTGTGTCATCAGAAATTGACATAGACTATCCATATCTTTAAAATTGTACAACATCATAATCTCCTCTGAATTATAATCAAAATGTTGAATTATTAAAATTGCAATTTGAGTACTGTGATGCACTATAAATTTTCATGACAAATTTATAATATGATGTTCCTCTATTGGAATTGTATTTTCCCCCTAAGAATTCATTTTTTATTAACTTTTGTTGGGAAGGTTCCCAGAAATAGCTCAAGAATTTATTAGAAAATTCATCGAAATTGGTCAATTCTTTTTCTTTATTAGTGAACCACAATAATTCTTCTTCCTGTAAACTTCTTTGATTTATTCATATGACAAATTTTCATATTAACTTTTAATAAATTCTATAAAAAGTACTGGAGGTTGTCTTTTAATATTCCCATTAAATATTATTTCATTTTCATTAACTATTGTCATAATTAAATTGATCTTATAGATTCTTCCCTATTAATTAGGTTTCTCTCTGTTTGTTTTATTTTATTGTTGATATCGATTACTTTTTCATTCAAATTATTTTTCTATTCTTTAAACTCTTCCCTAGTTAATTTATTTTCCCTATCAATTTTTCAATTTAAGTTCTCATTCTCCTCTCTCCTTGTATTTACTTCCTGCACCAATCCTTCTTCTACAGTCGTTATTCTTCCATGTACCTGGTCAATCTGTTTTTCGCTTTCCTATGATCTTCCACCTCCTGTGAAATATTTTCTACCTCTTCTTCAAGAGTCCTTTTATATTCTGCTAATTCTTGTTTCGAATTATTATGGTTTATTTTAATTTCTTTTTCTAACTTCTCAACATTATTTGCTTGTTCATCATTTTTTTACATATCTTCTTCATATCTACTTTCTGTTTCTTCTTTCCTCATCCTTTCCAATTTTTCCATACCCTTATTTCGTTGTTTTTCATGAATTTTCATTTGTTCTTTCCTCATTCGTCACAATTTTTCCATATCTTCTTGTCTCACTCTTTCCAGTCTTTTTGTTTCATCTTTTCTCATTCTTTCCAGTCTTTCGAACAATTCATTAATGTCCATCGGTGTTTGTCTTGCTGGCTCTTTTGTTCTGGTGTCTCCTATTTCCTGCACTTCTTCTCCACTGTTTTCTATTGTCTGCTCAGGCTGTTGATTCTTCTTAGTCCTTCTTGTTTCCATTTTTCAGTAAATTTATTTAAAATTTATGTTTTTTATATTTTTTTTTATTTAACTTAGTAATTAGCTGTTTAATCAAGCTATTCAATCTAGCTATTTAATCAAGCTTCGCGTTGGGCGACAATTTATTATAAGATGTTAAATGATGTTAAAGTTGATGTGGGTTTAGAAAATTAAATTTTTAATTATTATTATTTTTATTATTACTTTAGATGAA
>WOGO01006791.1:0-11547 GCA_015342085.1 Leptinotarsa defecta | reverse complement strand
ATTCAAATTGGAGCGAACTTTTAAAAAGCCCGCCCTCAAATACTCGGGATTACAGTTTTCTTTATGTAGTTCGGGTAACATCCGCTACGGACCTGTGAAGCATTAGTATTTTGTATCTACAAGTATACAGTTTACAGTTGCCTATCTAAACTTGTTTCTGTAGTCTGTGATTTGTGCTGTGGTTTTGTGGCGTTACGTTCTAGTTCTAGTAGATTAAGATTTGTGAAGAAATTCTGTTCTGTAACCACAATTTATTGAGAAGTTTGATTAGATACCTTTCCACTGAGTTTTTTTCGAGATCAATTCGAAGACGAATACTCCAAGTGTAAAAAATGGTGAGAAACTTGTACTTAATGTCAAATTCCTATTTTATGGTTATGTTTTGAATTTGATGCAAGTCATTTTATTTTTAAGATGATTTAGTTTCATTTTTTTTATAGGCTCGTCGATATGATACGAGAACGACAATCTTTTCACCAGAAGGTAGTTGACTTATGATACTAACAAATTGTTTATGATTTATTTCTTTTACTTATAGGAAGACTTTATCAGGTGGAATATGCAATGGAAGCTATATCCCATGCTGGTACCTGTCTCGGTATTTTAGCTAATGATGGGATTTTATTAGCAGCAGAAAGACGCAATACAAATAAATTATTGGATGAGGTGTTTGCTTCTGAAAAAATATATAAACTGAATGAGTAAGTCAATTTTTCTAGACAGTCTGTAATGATGTACATGCAAATTTGTGCATATAACTCCAACAACCATTTATATGAGTTACTTTAAATAGATATATTAATTAATTCAGAGATGCTTTTCAAGATGTATAGAAACCTGGGTATTGTTTGCAACATAAAATAAAGGAAGAGCTTGGAACATCCATTCAATCTTTTGAATGTTCACAGTGGTGTTGCAGGAGCATTAAAATAAGAGCTGGAATATTTGAAATGTACCGTTTCAAATTTTCAACTTAATGAGCAAGAATTTCTGCAAAAATGCAGTAAAACAAATTAATTCACCTTTCAGCACTTTCACAGATACTTCTGGTTCTCAAATTTCACAGTACCAAAAAAACTAAATGTTAAATTGATTTATTTTCTTAGTCATACAAATACATATAAGTCAACAATATATTTTGAAAGAAAACCATAAAATTAAATCAGAAACTATTAATTCAATGAACTCTCAAGAAACATTACAAAGATATAATATGAACAAAGCTAGCACAATACTAAATCTGCAAAGGTTATCCTATATTAGTTTATTATCAATTAATATAAAGTTCATTATCATTTTAAATCAGCACATACGTGGTATTTTCTCCCAAAGTAAATCACAAGCTCTTTGTGAAAGCATTTGATTAATATTTCATGAACTGTTAAGAGGTCTAAACTAATACAGCAAAACACTCAAAACATAGGTTGTTCAATTAATTCATTTTGGTTGAGTACCATAACAACACTTACTTCGAAATTAAGCAGCGGCAACTCTTTCATTCATATAATCTAACAGTAATCAACTTACAATTGTTTTTACTAAAACTAATGTGAATTTTGCAACCCATAAGTGAAAAGCTTATCTGTGAGTAGAACTCTTAGTTTTTTTAAAACACAGTTTACGAATTGGGTAACACAAGATAAGGAAAAAGTGGCCTGTATCAGTCATTTTTAATTATGAGATTATTTTCTTGCCTCTTCTATAAGATCCACATTGCTAACTGTATTATTGTAAAATTGAAAATTTTGCTTGCCATCGCCACCTTCCAAAACCTTTAGAAGTTACAAATCTTGAGATTGAAGAACATCAGGCATGACATATAGGTTTTTATTTCATGCTTTGAGAAGTCATAAAATAATCTATTTGAGAGATTTTCAAGATGAACCGTTCTCTCAATATGTTCAACAGCCAGGTGTTTTAGTTCAAGTATTAGTAAACAAAAACTGCATTTAGTAAGAACACAGTTCAGATGATTAAAAAAACATGGGTTACAAGAAAGTTAATTTAATGCACTGTTTGCGAAGTTATAAAAAATTAATCAGCTATAAAATATGATGAAAAAAGATATTCAAAAAATTCAAGCTTGGTGTAACACAAACTCCTTGTGCTTCAACGTAAACAAAACAAAACTAGTTACTTTCAAATGTATACTAGACGATTCAGATTTGGATAACCACTATGTAGAAAACAAATAACGTACTAAATTCCTAGACATTCAGATAGACAATGAATTAAATTTTAAAGAACATGTACCCCATTTGAGTAAAAAAGTATCTAGTGGATGTTATGCTATTAGAGTGGCAGCTAGAATGGCTTACTTTGCATTGATTGAATCTCATATTCGCTATGGAATAGCTTTCTGGGGCCATTGTAATTTTCAGTTACAGAATACGATATTTGTTATACAGAAGAGGTCTTTGAGATACCTTACAAGGTTTAAGCCAAGAGATCACTGCAAGCCTTTATTCATCAGCCACAAAATATTAACAGTCACCTGTTTATACTTGATGGAAACAATATGCTTAATTCATAAAAATAAAACTAGCATGTACCCTTCCCGAATAAATTGTCTCAACACCAGACAGAACCATATGCTTTACATACCTATTCCAAAATTCTCCTTGACTCAGCATTCTCTGATTTATGAAAGTATTAAAGTATATAATCACCTTCCTACCATTCTAAAAAATAGCACAGATATCAAAAAGTTCCGAAGTACAGTTAAAGACCTTTTAATCAAAAAAGCTTATTATTCGATCCATGAATTCCACCATGATAACCTGTAAATTCTACTTGATTTTCCAATGTTCACCTAAACTCATCTGTCTTCTCAATGTTATATTTGTGAAATTGCTATGTTTGTATTTTATAACATTCATTTAATTTTTTTACAAGACTTTGTCAATAATGTTCCAACAATAAAGCATATATTGATTGATTGATGAATACTCCCAATTATGTAATAATAAAAGTTGTCTTGCTTCACAAATTCAATACATTTTTGGGGTTTATGCAAGTTTGTTTCTTAAAGTACAGCTTGAATATATATTTTACGATTTCATTTTGCAGTTTCTAAATTGATTTTATTAATGAATTTGTTGTCTTCCCCTATTCTGGTATCAGGTATTGAAATTTTGAATAAATTAATGACTTTAAGAATGTTAGCTGTTTTGAAGTTGAAAAATGTCTCATTTGGAATTATTTCATATATGATTCAAGTTTTACTTCAATAACTTGTGTGGGGTGGTATTATCATCAAAATTTGTAATATATCCAATAAAATTATTTTGGCCATTGATATATTTTTGTTTCATTAGGTAATTTACAGGGTTCGCCAGCCATACTCTCAGTGGCTATCCTACAGCCGTGTTTGAGAGCAGAACAACTCCTCATCACTGTCGATACCCACACAGGGATGCTGCAGTGTCATGTTCCTCAGTACAATCCCCCACTCATTCCTGACCTAAACACTGTTCTGAACGGAGATCACTTCAAGCTCCCTCTTTTAATAACGGAATTGAGGTGAGATACTTTGTTTGTTTGCATACCAAAGGGATTAATTTGATTTTTTTTGTTATCGTGAAGGTACTGGATAACGCAAAGGAGATGTGAAAAAACTCTGCAACATTTGCCAGCTACGGCTTACGAGAAGTTGCCACTTATCCATTCGAATGATCATCCTATTACTAAGATTGGAAAACATAAAATGTTTTTGTTGTTGCATAGACATCCTAATGTCGTACTGGTAAGTTTTCATGCTTTACAGAAATTTGAAACAGATTGTTCTCACAGCATTGATAATTCATAACGGACATTTTCTCTAGATTGTGGAATTGAAAGAGGTCGAAAGCAGTCCCTGTGAAATTGATTGTGCTTTTTATCTGGCCGTTGTAAAACCTTCGACTATCGAGGAAAACACCACTGGTGATTCCATAGAATCGGACTTGCCGAACTTACCAAAAGTAAATTTGAAAGTGCTGACACTTATCGAGTTTGACACATTCGTGGCAACACATGGACCATTTACTAGCATTTCTGGTAAGTCAAAATAATGTTTA
Source organism: Leptinotarsa defecta (assembly GCA_015342085.1). Taxonomy (NCBI): domain Eukaryota; kingdom Metazoa; phylum Arthropoda; class Insecta; order Coleoptera; family Chrysomelidae; genus Leptinotarsa; species Leptinotarsa defecta. The sequence goes on along the minus strand of WOGO01006791.1, from coordinate 7,489 downwards.
AAAATATGTTATACTTTGCTCACCCAAGATTTGTATCTCTGCTGAAACATCTTATCTTTCATAATTTAATATCTGTACGTAGTCTAGTTCTGTAGTTGGCATCTTCATCTCCTGAAGATGCCAACTTGGTTGGTGACATTCATGTCGAGAAGAGTATTGAATTTGCGGTGATAGGAAAAAATGCTTGTGTTGGTTATTTTAAGTTTCAAATCAAATGTAAGAGCTTCTTGTTGTAATTTTGAGTTCATAGTTGTAATTTTGAAATTGAAAGTCCATATTTCAAGTTTGAAAATAAGTACTTGTTATGTACTGTTTGGAACCTATGGTGTAGTAATGATATTACTGGAATTCTGTCCCAATAACAAACTGTTATTTTTAACACCTCAACACGTGTTTCAATTACCGGGTGATCATCTTCAAATAGAAGAATAAACTGAGTTTAATTTTCACGTGTTTCAATCACTAAGTGTTCATCTTCAAGAGGAAGATTAAACTCAGTTTAATCAAAAGGAAGATTAAACTCAGTTTTATCTTCCTCTTGAAGATGATCACTTGGTTATTGAAACACGTGTCGAGGTGTGAAAAATAACGGTTTGGTGTTGGGATTAAACTCCAGTAATATTTATTTTAAAATAAGATTAAAATAAGGTAACATCACAAAATTAAAAATAGAATTTCATGTTTGAAAATTTAAAGTTTTAGATTAATTTAGAATACAGTGTTTAAATTTACAGATTTATTTCTGATTGATTTGGCCGTTACTTATGAAGATCCATAGATCCATTTCATGAACAACACCTTACGATTTGATTTTCACAAACTTTATTTTCAATATATCAATAAATTCTTCTTCAGGGCTGGAAAAGAAGTTTCTTCGTGTTAATCTTACCAATTTTAAAACCATTAGACATATTAGATACATTTAAAAAAATTAAAAAATATCGCAACAACCAAATTTTCGGGACAACGCAAATAGTAATATTAACATGAAGAAACTACTTTTTGAGCCTTGAAGAAGAATGTAATTAAACTCGAAACGTCGGCAAGAAAACAATTGTTTTTTTTTTAAGAAAAAATTGATCTTGTTACCCAATCAACCTTTCTTCATAAATATTTTGTTTTTTCTTTGATGTAATTTATTACCTTTCTAGGTACCTCTGATTCTGACCACGCTGAAGCAAATAGTCTCAAAAGGAAGGGTGGAGTCAAACAGGAGTCTGCAACTCGCAGGGCAAAACAACCTGCATATTTTGTAGCTGAACTCGCGCATGTGGTAGCGATGTGTGATGAAAGACTGCCATTTGTTACCCTAGCGATCGAGGTTAGTTCTCCATTGACTCCATTTCCATTGTAACATTATCAAATTATCATTATTACTTTTCAGTTGACGAAACGTAACGTTTTCCACCAAGGTCTGCAGGTGGAGCCCAATGCAACTGGTTTAGTGCTGAAACTCATTCAGTTACCTGCTCCGACAAAGGAGATTAGTACTTCGTCTGCGTGGCATGCACTGCTGAAGAGGCTGCTCTCCGTCTCTATGAGGGTGTTGAGTAAAGGTGTTATGAAGAGTTGGTTGGTCGAGATGGTGTTTTATTCATCGCCTCTTTCCAGTACGCATCCCAAAGAAATGGGTAAGTTGCTTCAAAGGTTTTTGAGTTTACCAAATCTGATTAAGCTCTTCAGTTTTCATTTTATTTTTTTTTTCAAGGTTCTAGACGGCCGATTAATTTTCAGTACGAGATGGCCACTGTTGAGAATACTTCTAAAACGGCAGATTCGTTGATAAGCGACTGGAACCAAATAGTTCATCTCTACACCATTGTTTACGATTTAAGTGAATATTTGAAAATAGGTAAGTGTTGTAGTGACAAGTGTTTTTGTTTTTATAGTGTCAAATGAATGTTCAATAGGGAATTATTATGATCATTATGGTACAGAACTTACAATAACAAAAACTATTGATAAATTCAATAATACATTCAAACTAACAAATTCATACTGTATCCATCTTTTCTTCTCTTCTTCCTCGTTTCCCTTTTCCCATTTCCTTATCTTTTTTGTTTCCCCTATATATTTTCTTGTTTTCCTCTCATTTTCTCTGTAGGTTTTTTTTTGTTTCTACCTCTCACTTCATGGCTATCTTTAATCTTGCTTCTATCTCTTTATATTCTTTCCTCTCTCACTGTTCTCGGGTGCAGTTTGCTCCTCTCTCTATCTTTACTTCTGCCCCTCTTTCTGTCTTTCTTTTTCATCACATTTTCTCAACCATTTTACTTCTTGTTCTTTCTTGTTTCTTCTTTTTTCTTGCCTCATCATTTTTTAATTCACTTTTACCTTCTATTTGTTTCTTCTATTCCTTCTTTTCCCTTTCTTTCTTTCCTCATCCTGTCAGAATCAGAATAAGAAGTTATTCCTACCGACAATTTTTTTTAGCATTACTAAATCTTAAATGTTGAAATAAGATGGTAACAGTTAAAATTCTCTTTCCACTTTTTTGTGAAAATATTTTTTCACACTTTGTTCATCTTAATTTTTATGAAAATTTATGGTCCAAAAATTTTGCAAAATGACTGGCAACAATGCATTAACTATTTATTCATTTATTTGATTTCAAGACAAATATGGCTTCTTGAATAATTTTTTCTGCATCAAATCCTACAACTATACCAAGCTGGTGCTGTGTTATGGTTCCGACAAGGGTGCAATGGTATCCATAATGTGGAATAGTTCCAAGAAAGCATTCAAACTAGCATTTGGAGCGACGAATAACGCTTTGAATGCTCATTCATTAATACAGGAGCAATTGGAATCACACCTCAACGAGCATAGGAATTTGGCGCAAATTATCCAGCTTCTAAACGATACCTACGAACCACTCTTGTCGATCAGCAAACTGCCTACCCTTCCACAGTTAGGAATCCACAATACGGTGAGTAGGGTTACGGCAAAATAGTCACCAGAAGTACCCAAATTAATAATAAGAAAAACACACATATAGTTTCATTTTGGTTTACTATAAATTTCCTAACAATTTTCAGTTACTTGAAGACATTGTTTAGAGTGAAAAATGTTGTGCATCTGAAAGTGACATCACCCTCTAACTTGACCATTTCGTACTTTGCAAATGGGGTTAATTTCAATTTTCATCTTTCGAAATTTGAAAAATAATGAGAAACATTTAGTATAATAAATAATTAAAAAATGTTGAAACATTTATTGAAATGATTTTCATAGAAATATATTTAAAATTTGGTAGCCACAAGTACCGGATTCCCGCAGTCTAGCTAAATACACTTTTTTCTATTATTTTCATGCGTAGATCATGAATAAATAACTTTCATGTGTTTTAGACACCTCTCAACATTTATGAAACTCAAAACCTATGTTTCATTAAAAAAATTATGAAAAAAATCTATATATCGCTTTCTTCAAAACACTGGAATTTATCCAGCTAGGGGTTCTGACCACTATAGTCTTCTCAATCACTTTCTTTTTTTTTCTTTAGAAAAAAGGAAATGTGCTTCAATAACCGTTTTGCATAAACTATTGCACAGCCAAGTAGACTGCCATTTGCTCCTGTCAGAACTGAACTTTAGGGTGCCAAGAGCTTAGTCACGGCTGAATCTCACATTTAGTGCTCTGCAGCACGAACAAACTCAATATGTAGTTTTTGCGATATTAATACTTGCTCGGCGAATCATCTTAAAGTGATATCAAAATTGTTTGTGTGAGAGAGTCAGTTATTATAACCACTCTTACCAAGTAGCGCAATGAATAGTTATACTATCAATTGTTTTCTTTTGTTTTAGTTTTCTTTCTTTTGTTTTCTATTCGAAGTTATATATCATTGATATGTTATATTCATATAGCATATCAAGAATGAACATGATTTCTTAATTCATTTTATCTATTATCAGTACTGATGGGTGTTACCTGTCGGGCAATAAATTATATTATTATTATTTTCAATTTACAATTTTTTGCAAACATGTGATGTCACAGTCGTCATATGACAAGTATTGGCGTTCAGAAAGTATAAGTTGTGTTTGAAAATCAATTTAAAATATTTTTAGACTATATTAGGAAATACAAAAGGTTTAAAATACTACTTCAAAAATATTCAACATCCATATTCTACGAATGATACTGATAGTCGCCAAGATACTGAATCCAATAAGCACATGTCAGTTAAAGAAACTTCAAATATATCATTGAAACTATTCGTTATAAAGTGCAGATTTTCATTGACATTCACTTAGTCAACTTAGAAAATAATTTGCAGTCGTAAATTGGCGCCCAACGTGGGGCGTTTTGGCAACACTTGGTCTGAATATTTTATATTGATTGGACTTGATATCCTTCAGATAAAAAATATCATATACAAACTCACTGTGAGTGTTCACTAGAGGTGACTGTTAAACAAATACTAAACAAAGTAGCACCTTCATAATTCAAACATATACTTTACTAGAAGGGTACTTTTCCCAATAGTATTCTTTACACAACATGCTTCATCAATTCTTCAGATCTGGTACTTCTTGGGTTACCTTTTTTTATCTTTGTTGGCAAGCTGTTTCTAGGTTTATATTTTCAGAGACACCAAGTTCCTGTGCAGACATTCACCATAATGGCGCAATCTTGTACCTTGATCAGGTTGGCCTATCAGGGGATGTACTGCCTCGAATTGAGGATAAGGGGAGGGGGTCTAGTCTCGCTTCGAGATGGGGCTTACAGCAGGTTCGATCGGAGCAACGTGGTTGATGTTTTCACGCCTACGCAGGGCCTGAAGGCATTTTTGTCGAAGTACGTTGACGAATCTGCTGTGTTTAGGAGGCGCTCACAGTCCGAAGACGATAATCCTCCTTCTCCAATGGAGGTCGAAGGAAGCGGATTTCTTGGTAAGATGAATTTTGGCTGAAGATGAATTTGATACTGTTGACTATAAAATTTTACTTCTTATATGCAACTCTGGAGTAAGATGTCAATTATTTTTATAATTGAAAATTGATAATTAATAATAAGTAGAAAATATTGTGCTTATAACATTGAAAAAAAAGTCGATGCAAGATACAGGGTATGAAATGAGGGTGAATTTTAGGAGTGGAAAGAGGTTTTTCGGAATTTTATCTGACCTCATATTAAAAAGAATGATTATGAAAGTTTTAGGTGATATTAAGTTCTACAACTTTTGTATCATTTTTTCACAAACCTATAATTTTTCAAAAAATCGGAAAAAATAATGATATTATATTATATGAGAAAACACAAGTAAAATAATTAATTTACGTAAACAAAAGTGTACTTAGTTTGAAAGAACATTCTTTGGCAAGTTATCCCATGGTAATGTACCTTCTTCTATACTATACTATCTGAAAGGCATTACAATTAAAAAATATATTTGCTTATTTTGAAAACACTACTTCTAGTGATATTGATATTTTGATGAGGTCTTTTTCAAGTACAACATCACAATGGAATCTAAAATATTACGTATCGAAACAAACTTCTACCAAATTCGGGAGGAAATGAATAATTTTTGTGGCAAAAAATATCAAAAAGAATTTTTCTTTACAAAAAATTCAAGATTGTAAAAAAATAGTTCCCACTAAAGTAGATTTTTTATTATTTGCAACTTTTATATTAGAATTTTCTTTTTCATAGAGGGTCTAGTTTTAATGGAAATTTTTCTCATTTGATTTCAATAATCTTGGATTAACTTACTTCTCTTTGTGATAAGTACACTATTTTCTTTCTTCTTTAACTATTGCTAGGATGCTATTAATTTCCTCATCTTCGAAAATTATTTTTATTGGTCTACAAAGATAGTTGCCTAGATTGATGATATTCATCAAATTATAGTTAAATCTTTGTGTGTTTATTATATTTTAATTGAATATGTTACAAGTCCCTCAGATGAGCATAACTTCCATTTGGAAATTTTATTTCGAATAAATAAAAAAAATTATAAAGGCCTTGTTTACCAGGTCATCATCGCGGGCCGCAATCTCCAGCAGGGCAAAGAGAACCCGGCGGTCTCCGTTTCCACCCTCCCTTGACACCACCGTCCGGGTCCAACCCTCACACCCCTGCAAGTCCTCACACATCCATCAATCAAGGATCTCATACGAACTTTGGCTCCAGCCCAGCAACATCTTTCAACTTGGCATCTCCAACTTCACTTCAGGCAAACATTAATCCTAGCCCGATGCCTCACCCAAGTCCCAGTGCTTTGGTAGCTAATTCACCATTGAATCCACAGCTCGCCAGTCCGGGAGGGTTACTGAGCAATTCCTCACCGGGACCTCAGTCTACTAACTTGCCTGGGCATTCACCTGTCAGCAGTTTCATAGGTACTGGTGAGCTTTTTATTGTTATTATTTTTGATTGTAAATTGAGAATATTGGCAAATGATTTCCTCACTGCAAAGTTAAGGTACTGTTCAATTATCAATTAGCAGAAAGGTTTTGAAGTGTCAAATTAGGCCGATGGATTGGAGTGATTTCACTCAAATAATTCTTGAGTGAAAATATTACTTGAATAAGATAGTAGTAGTAGTAGTATTTATCAACCATATTGAATACACTCAGTACAAAAGGCAGGTCACAGAATAGGTATACTAACATAAATGAGTAAAATATATATGTATATAAAATATAGAGATGTCAGGAATAACAATTACAAACTTATAACAACAAATAGCTTCACAAAAGGAACGTAAATATTAAAATAAACATATATCTGTACATAAATATTTGCTAACACAAACCACTTGTAACATTCAGTGCTCGAAAAATTCTTCCATAGTATAGAAGCAGTTTTCTAAAATATATTTTTTTGTTTTGTTCTTGAAATTGTCATAGTTGCTAATGTCTTTAAGAAACTTTGGCAGCTTGTAGATTGATATACAGTTATAGAGAGTTGATTTTTTGAAGGTTGCTGTCCTATGCTTTGGTATTTCAAGAATACATTTTCTTCAAGAGTAATTATTATTTCTTCCCAATATGTTGAGTTCAGCAAAGTTATTTTTCACAAATGTTACGCATTTTACGATAAATATGGAATGGAATGGTAGAATACGGTGCTCTTTAAAAGTGGATCTACAGGATTCCTTATGTTCCAAATTGAATAAGTCTTTTTTGAGATATGAAAACTCTTTTGTACTCAGTTGATAGCCCCCATGTTGCAATATTATTTGATAAGTGGCTATATGCATAGTATAGCAACCCATTCCTGTCTAAAATTGGTTTCTTTTGAACAATTGCATAATATGCTTCATTGAGCTGTTTACAAACAAAATCTATATGAGAAGAGAAGCTGAGGTCAGAGTCCAGCCAAGTATCGAGTAGTTTGACACTATCACTAAGATTCATATTGATATAAAGATTTTCAGGAATTATATAAACCGTTTTATTCTTGGTCAGAATAAGGCGATTTTTCTGATCCTGTGAATCACTGTGAATCTGTTTCTAATCGTTGATTAGTTAGACTT
>WOGO01006790.1:0-11548 GCA_015342085.1 Leptinotarsa defecta | reverse complement strand
TTACTCTTGTCGTGCCCTTTAACCCACCTCAGGATAATGTAATTATCCACGGAAGCTTTGGCTAAATCTTGGTGGTACTCTAGTACTAGCTCAGGGGTAATTCAAGGCTAATAGGGCTTGTCTGCTATCAGTGCAGATTGTTATGTTTTTGCCAGAAATTCTTTTCCTGGTTTTTGGGAGAGTATATTATAATGTGCAACATAGGAGATTTGAAAAAAGATTACTATTAGTTTTGAAAACTATTTTGAGTTTCGTTAAGTCACAACAAAAAAAATCCCAGTGTTTATAGTACTATACCTTTACATTTTCCTCGTGGAGTAACCGATAATTGACTACATTGTACAATAATCAATATTACCCTAACTCCACTGTTGATACAACCAAATACCCAATGGAAGAGCCAAGACCAAGAAAAGCACGCCAAGTTCGATGAAATGTCAAGGTTTTGCTCACTGTTTCCTTAGATTACCGTGGCGTAATTCATCAGGAGTTCTTGCCGCATGGTCGTACGATCAACAACTCACCTCCTCACTCGTCATTGCCGTTTCGTAATTTTCTGGTTAAAAACAACACCGTAATCATGCCTCAGCCACCGTATTCACCAGATTTGGCTTTCTGCGACATTTTTCTGTTTACAAGATTGGAGAGACCCACGATAGAATGGTGTTTCGCGATGAATGAAGAAATAAAAACCGGATGGCTGGTAGAGTTCAAAAACATAAAAAAGTGCATATCAGAACTGCTCGAGGATTGAAAAAACGCTGGCACAAGGGCATTATATCTAAGGGGGATTACCTTGAAGGGAACGACAGCAATTGGTGAATAAATAAAAATTTTTTGAAATGAAAATTCACCTTATTTTTTGAACAGACCTCGTATGTTCATGTTTTAAAATTATTCTTCAATCATGAGAATTTAGTATTCTCTGTTATTTGACCAATCACATTTGGGGCTGGTGGTCGCCAAAAGCAACTTATGACGTTAAAACATGACGGACAAGGATGCTGACGTTTCGCAATCCTTTTTACTATATTACGAATCCTGCTTATGACTGAATTCTGATAGAAGGCTAGTGAAACTTTCAAGTATTAAACAATAAAAAACTGTACAAAATTAGTAAGTTGAAAAACAGCGAATAATATCAGTCTTTGAGATTTCTACTGCCAGATAAAAATAAATATCTTGTGAATTTTGAAAATTCTTAACGAGGTACTTGGTTGTCTAAAAATATAGAATAACATCATAAAATAAGTTTCCTTACGGGTTTTCAGAAACATTTTAAAATCTTCTAGTCTTAAAAAGCCACATTTCCAACACTTATTAAATATATTCAGTCTTCTTTTCAACTCTGAAGCAATCAACAAAACACGAATTCTACAATGACAATAGACTTTCAAAACGATAGATTTTACGTGTTCATTGACTAATTACGAGTATTTTACAGTACCTAGTTGTTTCAATCGTAAAGTAGACCAAGAATTAAAAAGTGTCGGTTAATAGTTAAATAATGTTCAAAGTAAACCTCAAAATTTCCTACCCAAATTCAAAATTGTTTGATTTCTCAACAATATTTATATGCCCACTCTCTACTGTCAAATCTGTCATTATTTAGGTACTAATCAAATTCAGCATACCGCAACACGTTGTATTTGGTGTAGTCAGCATACAGAGGCAAATATTTACTTTGTTGAAAAACTGTCTCACTTACCAATTAGATATCACTTTGCACACGAATCACATGGTACATAGTCTAATCGAACTAATTTGACTGCAATATCAGATCTCCGATTAGATTGCAATCTTCCACAGCCAACTGCCTCCGTATGTAAAAGAGTCGACAGTTCAACAACAAATAACTGTTCGTAAAAGCAGTTTCTAAAGAATGAATAACCAAGCTATGCTCTGGTTGTTCAGCTTTCCTCTCTAATGGTTTCTCAAGACTCAGGAAAACGGATTAAAATTGTTGTTATATAGGTAATTGTTGCAACGATACTCGAGCGCGTCGACGATGTAACGTTTTGTTTCGTAATTTTGCCGCGTGGAGGTAAAGTGTGTTGCCTGGTTTTAGGAGCTGGAGGGTTGGCTGGTGAAAATTTCGTGGGAGTTGATAAACTGAAGTAGAGTTTTATTAAGGTTGGTTCATATCAGTACTTGCGGTAGACATTTGGAAAAGCAATGTATTCCAAAAATCCCATAATTTGCTAGAACTATAACCTTAATAATACGAATATTTAATGTCTTGAACTTGAACAGAGGTTTAGACTAAATAGAAACTGCAAAAATGGGCAGAAAATGGGCTTCCACACAAAAATAAGGAAATAAAATTGTGACTTTGACATAATTTTATATAATAATCCAAATGAATATAGACCTTCTTGTGGATTTTCAAATTCTACAATCTGAAAAAATTAAAAATTGTATGAAGGTGATTGACAATGTTTCGTGATGAATTTCACTAGTTCGGACTTCCATTGTCTACTATATAAAATGATTTGAAATCTCTGAAACAAGTAAAAAAGGAATAATCAAAAAAGAATAGCTGAAGATAATAATTATATTAAGCAAACAATAAACCTGAAATGAAATGATAGTGAAATAACCTACAATTAAAAATATAATAATTGAATAAATAAAAATTAAAGGAATGAAAAAAGAAAATAATCAAGTAGTGTAGAGATTCCAAGTCACGCTAGTTCACGACGTTTCGATTGTTTGTATCTACAATCGTCTTCGGTTGAAATATCCTCAGAGAACACGGAACTAAGTACAATCATTCACTTAATCTTGCCGACACCAGTATCAACACATCTAGAAGATTCTTCACAATTATCTGTAAAGGTCTCATTTTAAAATTGAAATCACTTTGTCACTTCGGATGAGTTTCTGACTTTGAAAAGTTACTGGACTTTCTGAAGATACCATAGCATGTGGACAATTCCAAACTACTTAAAAACAACTCATTGACCGATAACTTTGTCTAAAAGAAGTCCAAAGTTGAATATCGTCATCATTCATTTAGTTGAGATATACCGTTCAGTTAAAAGTCCAGTGTTTTCCAAAGTAGAATATTTTACAGGTCAAAGAAAAGGTGCAGTACACTGAACAAGTTATTATAAATTTCATTGCCTGGAAATTAAATAAAAATTTGTAGCTGTGGATAACCTTTTTCACTTTCCATTTTCTATTCAGTTCGAGAAGTTTTTGCCATCATCTATTGTCACCCTCATTTGTATGTAAGACACTTCAAAGATAATGAATACAATGTATGCAAGTACTAATATTTGTCGAGTTATAGAAGCTTCTTGCACAAAATATGTTATAATAATGTTGAGTAATTTTCAATTTTGGTATTGGCTTGCGAAAATGCATTCGTAATAATAATAATTGTGTCGTTCACATAACTAATTTGTGTACTTAAATTTGTCTTCTTTATAGTCAAATTCTGTGTTCACTTTGAGATGACTACTTTTATATTTCAGTTAGATTCATGACATAATGTAGCATATAATTAACTGTCAGTTGAGAATACTCTGTGTAAATATTTTGTTACATTATTCACAATCATCTCAGTGAACATTTTCTTGTTTTGTTACTATAATACGTTAAATACTCCGTATTGAATAGTAAAAATGTCTGTCTTCGTAAATAGTTGAGTTTCAAAGGTGATTCAAAGTTTGTTTATTCGTTATTCCATATGTAATGCGCGTCACTCGTGGGTTTGGCCAGATAAGTGAGGTTCGGATTGGAATTATCTGATGAGTAAACGATATTTACTTCACTCAAAACTAATTGATATAAATTATTTCACTCTATAATAGCAGCAAAATATTGAAGCATGTTGTAATGCTATACCTAATTAGTGGAAGAAAATCATTTCAATTTCAATTATTATTGAAAATTAGTGCGAATTGGTTCATCCTCTTAATGAAGAGGGGCGTGACACCCAGATTTTCCTTATAGTTGTGACCTTTACGGAAATATAAAAAAGATTTCTTCAAATTAGATATAACACATTATACTAATTTCTTCAATTATATTAGAAAGGGATTAATTTTAATATCAGTTTATTTTGAAAAAAAGTGTAAATTAAATTTTACAAAACTTATTGAGAATTAACATCTTGCCACGGGGAGAAGTGCTACTTTTTGGAATTGAAAGTTGCTATAGTTCAGGAAATGTTGGTAATAAAATTGTAAATTTGTTATTTTTTTCCATAAAATCGATTTTTTCAATGTAGTGAGTATTAGAAAGAAAAAAATCCAATGAGTTTCCTCATGATATGGAAAATTAGGAACTATTTATGATTCCTCAGAAAATCGAGCAATGGACCTGGAATATTCTTTAAATTTGAAAGCGTGGTAATAGTATTTACATTATTTATATCCAATTATGGATTAAATAATATTTCATATGGAATTGAGTTGAAACTACTATCCGGTTTACGATCCTTCATAACATTCATGTAACTGGTTTCTAATGATAGATTTAGAGAAATTTCGATATGAAATTGATTCCTGTTTGTACGTAGTATTTACATGTGAAAAATCGCCTGTTTCGAGACTTCTTCAACTTTTACGTAGTGCTTGTCGACATTTAAAAAATGACTTTCGGATCACAAACAGCTTTATCAAAAGGAAACTATATTCTTTGCGGAAGAGGATTATATCATGAAATGCGTCCACGCAGATTAATGACCCGCTCGTTGACCAACTGTTGGTTGTCCCAAATTGGAAATGTACAGCATACCTGTACACCTACTTTGATGAATTCTATTAAATATTCCGACAAAAAATGATAATGTAAACAACTCAAATTCACTCGAACTTGTGAAAATACTGAGTAGGTTGAATTCAATACTCCATATTAGTCTCTGAAAACACTCAATGGTTTCGAGATTGAATCGCTATAATCGCGATCAACCTAAAAAGTCTTCAAGGGACTTGCTGTTCCAGAAGTGAAATTAATCTTGCCTGATATCTGAAAGCGAAGAAATCATTGAAGACATCTATAAAAATCAGATGCTATAATAATATAAAACGAACAGAATGGTATCTTTCCACTTCTACGAAAATACCAACCAAGCAACAGAGTGTTCCAAAACATTATTATGCATAGTGCACGTGATCTCACAGGCAAGGCTGCTTGTACAGAGTCGCACTAAGGAACAACCAATTTTTTTTATGCGGTTGGGTCCAGGAAGGTTTTTTTAGATAGAGTGTAGGGACACAAATCGGCAGTTTCTTAAGCCGTATCAGTACACCACAGGCGTTACACCGTAACTGACCACTCCGATACTCTGTAACGATGAATCCCACCAGCAAATTGCAGTTGAATCTGAGTGCTCCAAAACATTATCATGCATAGTGCATGTGATCTCCCAGACAAGGCTGCTTTTACAGAGTCGCACTAAGGAACGACTGAAATTTTATTTATTTTTTTATTAATATGCGGATGGGTAAAGAAAGATTTTTAGATGGAGCAAACAAGTAGTTTCTTGAGCCGTATCAGTACTTGACGTTTTGAAAATTTTAAACGTCAAAATACCGTATACGTACATACTACAGGCGTTAACAAATAATGAATTCCGTCAGCCGATTGCGGTTAAATCTGATTGGCCAGCATAAAGAGGCTGTTTATTTTAGCCAATTGATGCAAATATGCGTGGTGATCATGCTTTGATCACGCATCTATCTTTGTTTCGGTTACTTGGGTTCGTTGGATGGATATAGTTTAGAAAAATGTCTTACGGGTATGAGAAACCTCCCGCTGTTTACCAGCTACGGACACAGAGGTCAATGATACGCTAGATTACTATTTATTGGAAAATCAAAACAATTTTATTCAGTCTAGATTCTCTCCAAAGACTGACTCTCTACACTGGTGATGATCCTCCCAGATTAATATGCTATAATCAAGCAGACAAGTTGCTAGGGATGGAGTAATTTGAAGAAGAAATAATTTACTGTGCTATCATATTGTTACCATCACAACGTGCACCAAGTTTCCCGAACAGAAAAGGATCTTGTAACAACGGGATGTCGAATGCATTGAAATTTTCGTCGACATTACAAAAATGAGTGACGTAGGTCATCAAACCAAAAAACAAACAAACATCTTTAAACCCCTGAACATCAACATCACATACAAGCCAAATCATCGTGACGCGAAACGTAGTTTCGAGACCAGTTCAGACCATCGACGAGTGAATAAGTGGAATATGCGGAGTTAATGTAAATGGAGTACAGAGTTAGGTTGCATTTTGAGTTATTGACCGAAGTTTTTGATTTTGGTGATTTAATAATATGAAATTAATTCAAGCCGCCTGAAAAATTGATACAAAATTTTAGATATCTCATTATTTCAAGAAGACCGTATATTATGTGTGATTGATTGACTTTTGTGGTAATTTCTTAATGAATTTTGTGGTAATTGATAATCACTTTAATGAAATGAATAAAAACACTTTTGTTTAATTACCACTGGGTAATTTTATTTGTACCACGGGTTTCGGGTTTAACCCCATTATCAAGTATAAAACTGAAATGTGAAGTTTGAAAACTCGGTTATATCTGTATTTTTCAGGTGAGATGTAAGTACAGGTAGTTGAACAAACCAGGGTGCCAACTTTAAAATTCAACACTGAAGATTATAAGGGTTGTTAAACTTATAAATTCAAGAGTAGAGACTTATATAACTTGAGTTGCTCGTTTAGGGGTATACAGGGTATTCCATATACGATAGTCTATTAGACGTATCTAGAGAACAAAAAAAGATGAGAGTTTCAAATTTTTGTAATCGATGTAGATGGTTGTGATCTATCGTTTGAAAATATTTTCATCGCCGCATTGTTGCCATATCTACATCTAACAGACATCAACTTGGAAATTTCAAATGGAACACCCTACATATTATATCATTTTCGAATTCTGCTTCGAAATACAAATTACTTTTGTGAACCATCTTATTTACCTATCTCTCACCGTCTTTAAAATATTATTCATTTTCTAATTTTTTTTGACGAAAACATGGTATTTTTAATATTGAATATCGCATGAATTACACGATACACCGAACTCAAATTCTGGCAACATTAAGATAAGGTATGGTGGCTGTTATTTCAGAACGAAACTTGAATCTTATTTTATACAGAGTGTCTGAAAAATACGTCTCAATTTGTTTCTTTGAAAACGACCATAACTGATTTTTTTCAATTGGAACACTGTATATTATTCAATTTTCGAAATCAGCTTACCAATGTGAACAACTTTGATCAACTATATCCCATACCTATCCCTGACCGTTTATGAGATATGAATTCTTCTATAATTTTTTGCTTCTATACAAATATAACACATTAAATACAAAATTCGGCAAAATATTCATTTATTGAACACATTGAACAACTTTATATTAGTTCAGAAAGGTTTAATGGAATACATGAATGGAATCACATACTGGGTGTATGACAAACATTACAATTTTGGCAGAAGAACGAACACTTTCCAAAATTAAATTGATAACAAAATTAATTCTAAATTAAAAAAGAAAAGATATTATTGTGAAACTATCTTCGCAATTATTTGACATTTGATGCTGACATGATGAAAATTCAGTAGCTCAGATGCTTGAAATGCTGATCATTCACTTGTAAACATTGATGGATTGATGTTATTATGTGATCAGTCGTGGCTCTGCGGATTTCTGACGGGTCGATTTCCTCTAAGGATCTCCGATCTCCGATCTTTCAGTTCCTGTTTCGTATTGATAGGTGTTCTATATACCCTTTCTTAGATTTTTCCTCGAAGGTAAAAATCTAGGGGAGTCATATCCGTTGATCCATCCAACTGATACCAACAATTCCTATACAAGTTCAGGGGCAAATTGTCTAGAAAATCACTCATAGTCGATCTCAGAATACCTATAAATATTTTTGGGAATTCAACTCTTCTTCATAAAAGCAAAAAGAAACTTTATCATCCGTGAGCAAACAAAAAATAATAAAACTGGAATTTTGTAGGAATCCCTCTTGTCTAATGAAATAGAGATTTTCTGAAGCTCAGAAGTGATTATTTCGATGATTGAATATTCCCTCACGTGAAGTAAATGATTATAAAACGAATTTAGGATTTTCAGAGTTCGAATAAATCACTATTCAATATGACAGTCGAACTATTTAAACAAGTTATTGTCAAATCCATTCTTTTACTATTTAAATATGATTTAGATCATACACCATTATCCTTGCCGAAATTCAGTTGTTCTTAGTTTGTCAATTTTCAATCTAAAGGAGTGAATTTCCAAAGATTCGAGACCTACGCCATTTTTGCGCAAAGCTGAAATTTTGAGAGTGTGTGTATTATGCATTCGATTATTAATTTTATTGGAAATTTTATGCTTGCATGAGAGTAATTTTTTTAGAAATAGTTCATATCTCATAAACGGCCAGAGATAAGTATAGGACATAGTTGATCAAAGTTGTTCACATTGGTTGGCTGAATTCGAAAATTGAATAATATACAGGGTGTTCTATTTGAAAAAAATCAGTTATGGTCATTTTTCAAAGATACAAATTGAGTCGTATTTTTCAGACACTCTGTATAAAATAAGATTTGAGTTTCATTCTGAAATAATGACCACCAAACCTTATCTCAATATTGCCAGAATTTGAGTTCGATGTATCAGTTAAATCATGCGATATCAAATATTCAAAATACCATGTTTTTGCCAAAAAAAAATTACAAAATGATTATTATTTTGAAAACGGTGTGAGATAGGTATAGAATATGGTTCACAAAAGTAACTTGGATTTTGATGCAGAATTCAAAAATGATATAATTTGGGATATTTCATTTGAAATTTCCAAGTTGGTGTCTGTTACATGTAGATGTGGCAACAACGAGGCGATGAAAATATTTTCAAACGATAGACCACAGCCATCTACACCGGTAATCAAAATTTGAAATTCTCATCTTTTTTCTCTAGATACGTTTAATAGACCATCGAATATGGAATACCCTGTAGAACATCGTTTTTCCCATTATTATTTCGCCAGGATAGGAATTACGCAACATTTTTTATTTTTACCCCCCCAGGCAAAGCAACACCACTTCCAGAGTTATTATTTATCTTTTTTAAAGTTGAACGTTGTTGCTTACGTAACAAAATTGACATTCTTTCTAAAAAATAATAATAATATACACTACCAGAATTTTCAAAATTCTAATTTTAGGAATTGTTAGTAATCAAAATGCTATAATCTACACAAATACTTGTCAAAAATAATAATATTAACAGTGACCGTCGTGATCACCAATGGTTATTGTCAACAGAAAATGAACTATTTGAAATGTGTTCGTGAAAATTCAAGAAAACAGGGAAATGCTTACCTTCTTAATTCATCAAAACCAAAATTATGAAAGTCTTTCAACAAACCAACGAGTCTTATCCTTCTTGTTGTTGACGTTCATATGGTTCCAAATATATCATTTTGATTTCTAGAATAATTCCTTTCGTGGCAGAAGATGCACTAGATATTGAGGGAAAGAAAGAAGAAATGGATTACCCTCAGCAGCGAGTTATAGACACAGATGCCTCCCCCTTCAAACATCATAATCATTTTTCTCCGCCTGTGAAAACAGAAGGTTTCGTCTGATATTTGGATATTCTGAAGAGTTTGAACATAAAGTTTTTCATTTCAGGCGGTTTTGTGCCGAAAGACCCACTAATTTTGGATGAGTTTTACGAAAATGCAGTTACACCATCTTCGGTATCCGACGACAATGAATCGATAGGTGAGTGGAAGTTCTCCCTAATTTCAATTTTAGTATTCATGAGAGATAACATGGATTAGAACAACCCCACGACCTCGATACTTCCCTGAAAAAATATCGATCCATCGAAATTCCATTTCAAACAACTTCATTTATCATAAATGTTTTTGGTTAAATTGAGAATAAACGAGTTATTCAATAAACAAAAATCAACCGTTATATTCAACATGGCGGATGATGCAATGGTTATGTAAAGTAAAGTAAAGATAACTTTATTGATTACGAATAAATAACACGAGTAGCATGCCAAATTTGAGAGATATCACAAGATGGACAGCAACAGTACACATATAAATGTAGAGATAAAAAAATTATGTATAAATATATAAGAGTATGTGAAATCTTGAATGTGTAATACACATGCAACGATTGAAGGCATTGCAATTTTATATTATTAGAAGCAATGAACTAGTGAATTGTGGAATTCATATATTTTTCTATTGACTAGAAGCAATGTTCCTTCGTTTTCTTTTCTCAAGGAGATACATGCTGAGCTTTATCAGGCCTCCACTAAGTTTATTGTGAAACTTTTAAGTTGGGAGAGTTGCAAGACGATATTTTCGGTTGGCCTATTTGGCCTCACCTGTCATTGTCAATCACCTTCAAACAAACCTCACCTGTCTATTATTTCGGGTGGGATGGTTGTGGAAGTCTTTAGATATCTCCTATTTATGTGCAATTCAATACGGGTTTAATGTATATAGATGCAAGGAAGTGACATTAATTGGTTTCTGATGAAAAGTGGCCTACAAGGTTGGTCGTAACACGTAGCTTCAATTATTGTCAATGCCCTCTTTGCAACTTGAATACTCTTGATGCCTGACTAGCTTATATACGAATGAAAGAGAAAGAGGTATTTAGTCATTAGCACATCTTTCTGCTGATGACTAATGGCAATTTACGCAGCAAAAATAGATGGATATACTGCAAAGATGGTTTATATGGTTAGTTGGCTGAACAGTTTATTGCGAAGATGGTTTATGTAGCTACTCCACTTCAATTCATCATCGAGAGTTATCCCCAGAAGTTTAACAGTGGATCCATTCGAAATGTTTTTATTAGAGGAGACTATATGCTGGGTCTTATCATTGTTCATTTTAAGTTTATTTGTCTTGAACCACAGTCCGGCTTTAGATGCAGTAGTCGCCATTTGTTCATTTGGTACAAATCAACTATGGTGCAAATCAATTAACAAAGTGTCATCAGCAAAAGCAATACACATGTCCGTAAGCAAGTAACGAAATAGGTCATTGGCATGAAAGGTGAACAACAGTGGCCCAAGGATGGATCCCTGTGGCATGTAATTATCAGTATGAGCCTGTAGCGAAGTATTTCTTATGACCGATATCTACCATTTGTTGACGGTTGGTCAAATAGGACCTTACGAGGTTCAGTGGGATTCCCCTTATTCCATAGTTCTCGAGCTTTGCCATCAGCAGTTCATGGGAGACACTATCAAACGCTTTATGGTATGGTACCCCAGGGACTTAAATTTAGACTGCCAGTGTCCTTCCCCAAAAAATTCCGAAAGAAAATGACCAATAAAAATATTTGCTAAGCTGACCCCTTTTTTAGCTATTCGTATTTAGTTTGATTTCCTGATTTCCCGATTCGAACTGAAAATCGTCAGTCATGCGATTATTCAAACAATTGAAATTTTTCCTACAATTCAAAACTAATTATGATGTGGTGAATTGATGCAAGGCATAAAATATATA
>WOGO01006789.1:0-11549 GCA_015342085.1 Leptinotarsa defecta | reverse complement strand
TCCAATTCGTCTTATTTTTTCAGATAGTCTTGGAATGTAAGGTATAACGTTAGTTGTGAAAGGTGTCGGTGGATGTTGAGTCGGTAATTGTTTAGTTAGATGTTGTTGAATTTATGAAGCTGTTTGTATGTTCGTTTGGTTTTTATTTGACTCTTTATTTTCTATTGCATTTATCGTTGAATTTATGAATGAATCTGGATAAGCGTTATCTTTTAATGATATTTCTTTATTGAAATTTTCAGTTAAATTGCATATCATTTTAGCTCTGTTGTAAAAGCAATTTATTATACCTTTTTTAACACTTGCATGATGATTCGATGTATAGTGAAGATATCTATTTGTATCAAACTGATCTGATGACTTCTCCAACATTATATCAAGGCAAAATTGTCAAATACGAAAAGTTAGTGATAAATAGAAGTTTTTTCTTTGCAAAAAATCCTTTGATTTTACGACGTGCGTGAAAAATTGTTGAGAAAAGCACGAACGGAATAGAATTTTTAGACAGGATCTAGCATTTCTGAGCAAGTGTTGATCTTCAAGGAAAACACACTTCCCCAGCTGCGAAATTGGAAATGATCACGAAAATAACAGATCTTTTGGAACTTTGAAATCATAGAATTATTTTCATTCTCTTATATATTCCTAATGTACGAAGGCCATCTGAACTTGTTTCATTCCGAACGCTAAAAGATGCTAGATAAAGATTCCCAAAGTGTTACGGAAGGAAAATCTTCTCAATTATTGCTCTTTATTTCCGTATGGAGAGATTCAGAAAAAGTTTGTGAAATATAAATTGTTCTTGTTGACTTTATTGACGTGGAAGGTGCTTGTCGTAAGGGCACTTCCCATGGAAGTGATGGTAGTCACTTCATATTAGATATTCAGAGAATGAAATACATTACCGTGATCAGGTGGATCAGGTGGATTCAGTCAATGTTCGAAATCCAACTTACAGTTGCTTTTTTCAGAATTGCTAGGATCATATTGATCTAAGCAATGAAGTTGTCACCAAAGAGCGTAATCGCTTTTGCCGAAGTGGTTGGTTGGGAAGTCAAATTCAAATCTTTTTACTCAACAAAAAATCTATTTTGAAGAAACGGAATTCATTTCATATGGGTATGATGAAAAATTATTTCAAAAACATTAATGCAAATCAATCTGCCGTATGGAAATCACACCGACCAATTTCTTTGTATTCTATACTGCAGCTTCGTAACTTCGGCTGAACTCTTCACCATTTCATATTTGATTCACAACAAAAAAAGATGTCCCTCTAGAAACTCTACAATGTGAAAGAAGTTACATCTGTAGATGAGTGTTCAACAGTTTCAATACGAGTCCTACTGTTTTTGAGTATAAAACATTAGTATCTGTGGTAATACATCATTACTGCTACTGAGGGTTTGACAACGAGTCAGTTTAATTATACCATAGGTCTTTGGATGAAGCAACGTCAAGCCATTCATTTCGATGAGTAACTGTACCATGAGTAACATAAACGAAGTTTCTGGTTCATATCCTGAGTCATGCTTCAGATCTTCTTTATTTTCCTGAGCCTTTATCTTCTGAGCACTTCTGGGATCTGATCGTAAGGATGACTTGTTGAAGGTGATAAAGGACCTAAATGATTAGATCTGAATCATTACTTTATAAAAACTCAAAAAATGTAACCAAAGATATTTGATTTGAACTGATTCGGTGATGTGATAATACTACCCGATTTCAAGTGAATAATGGTAATGTTGAACTTGATCTTTCTTGATGTAATACTACTGCGGAAATTGAGAAAGTAATTGAAATGTCCATACAATAAACGAAAGCTTTCTCTAGAACTCCTACTAAAAATTTTTGACAGTCTGAAATAATATCTGCAAAGTCCCGAAAACTTATTTAAACAACAAGCAATACAGAAACTTTTCTAATTTTCCGATTATCTCGAAGGAATTTCGTTATCAGTCCATGACCCTTCACATCCGAGAACGTAAATTCCTCAGTACAATTGTGTATAACCATTGTTTGAATTTCTTTAATTAAAGGCGCTATTGTTATTCGCACCTTTTCTCCCACTGGGGAAAAGAAGCGCCACTGCAATCGGACCTTCTCACTTAACTAGAAACCAGTAGCGTGGAACCAAATTGTTAATATTGACAAAAAAATAATAATTGAAAGTATAGTTTTCAATTCAATCACTTGATATTCCACATTCATTTTAGTTCATTTAGTGGTTTATTATTACGAGGTTTTTTATAACAAAGACTACGATCAAGTCAGTGCTGCCTTGCATTTTGTGGACAGTACAAGCCCGTGACAAGATTAAAGTAACACCCATTTGTTTATTCATGCTTCATTCACGTTTCGATCAGATACCTAGATTTTATCTTCAATGTATAGAACTTCTACTTTTCAAGACATTTCATTTGACATATATATATTGAGGTGGTTTTAAAATATTGTATTCCGGTGTTTTCTGACAGCGGCAAGTGTATTTACAATAATAATGAATATACTAAATCAGCAGACGTGAAAGTGTGTATTGAATTTCAGATCAACCGTTCAATAGAAATGGAATAATATCTCAACTACTGAATCTGACCTACACAAGCCATATAGGGCAAGCTGAATGAATTGTTCAATTCAAAAATCGAATATTGAAATTGATGAAATGTCATGTCATGTCATGTCATGTCATATCATCATCATCTATACAATCAGGTATCAGACCTCAGCATAGTACCATCAAGGGTCTTCTATCAAATACCAATGGTCTTTTTAAAGCTGTAGATGATGAGAATTTGACTTATTTAGTACTTTTAGGTAATAGCCAGACCGGTGATATTCTTGATCACGAGATATTGTATGAAAAACTTGTCTACTTTGATTTTTCTCGGAAAGCAGTGCCACTCTTTGGAAACTATCTGAAAGATACCACAAGGATCTATGCTTGAACCCTTGTTTTTCAGCCTGTATATCTGCTGGTGAAAAAATGCAATATACACCACTATGCAGACGACAAACAGTGATGTATGTTGCATTCGTGATTCTACATATGCTTGGTTATATACTAATAGCGATCTTCAAGCCATCTTTAACATTTCTACAGCCCATGAGCATACGCTCAATTCTAATAAATGTGAAACAATGATGTTTGGACCTAAAAAAAAACAGAAAGCTCACCAACTGTACTTTTCAAGTCCGCATCAAGAATGAAATACTCTCTTCCGTGGCTGAGATTAAAAATTTAGGATTTTGGTTCGATCCAGGACGATCCAGGATTTATGTAACTTAGGCATTTGTTTCCAAATCATGATTTGCCCAAGAAAAGATTGAAACTTAGACTATGCGAGTCACTGATCATGTCAAAAATATCGTATTGGGACCGTATTCATGAACCTGCTTTGAGAGAATCGAATGCTCTTGCGGAGTTCAGAGTTGGAAAACTTAGAAATCTGCATTAACTCACCAAAACACATGAAATTTTGATATCTCGTCTACCTGATTACTTATTGAAGAAGCTTAGAACATTCTCAACAATAAATAGTTTCACCACACGGAACAGTTCAGTTTTAGCCATCCCCAACCACAAATATTCCATCTACCCCCGATGCTTCTTCTATACAAATAATGCATCCGAACATAACCCACTACCCTGTTACTTTCGATTTTATACAATTGAACACTTCAAAAATAAACTGAAGACTGATCTAGCCATCTGTCTAGCCACTTATTCTTCTCCGACTGTGGCAAAACAAATGAAAATTTCTATAGCGGTTGCATCGACTGATTTTTTTATCTGGTAACTCGACTTTTTTTTCAATATTATTTATTTATTGCTATTCCCAGGTTGACTTGAAAAAGAGCCTTGACTGATACACCCTCCTATTCATCATTATACTGAAAGTTCTTTTTATGTGTTCAGTTTTACTCTTTATAGTGAATGTATGTTATTAGTTTTTTTTACCGTAGTATGCTCTAGTCAGGCCCTATCCCTCGAAGCTCCAATACATTCGGGAGGGCGCGCCAGCATTATCAACCAACGACCACTTCCTACATCGTGGGGTAAGTGATCATTGGGTCCGAAAGTCATGTGCCCTGAGAAAGCGCAGTGAGCTAAGAGGGACAGCCTTCTGAATCTGTCCGGCTAAGATTTCTGCCTTAGTGCGGCAAGCCGGTATGCTTTTGAGATTTGAGAGTAGAGAGGACATCGTTCCGCCAAGGAATCCAATAATCAGAACAACCATCTCAACAGAGTTGTCTGGATAAAGTATGCGGAGAGAAAACCCCAATATTTTATACGATATTCGTCTCGCCAGGAGCAGAAAACTCCAGGATATCGTCTTACTCTGGTGATCGAGAAGGACTACATCAGGCTTATTAGCTTGTATGAGCCTGGGAGTAGGGAATAAATAGTTCCAATAAATTCGGCACTTCTCGTTCCCCACAGCGGATTCAATATCCTCCGAAGCATAGGGCAACACCGGTGTCTCGGCATTACCGTAAGAGTGCCGTAAATGGTAATATAACTCGTAGGGCCGTGTTATGTCGATGGATTTAGGTAGAGACCGCATATGCTGGACATGCTGATATCAAGTGCATTAGGGTTTCTGGCGCCTCACGGCAGGACCTGCATCTTGTGTCAGGAACCTCTTACTCATCACGCGACTGCGGTAGACCAAAGCGTTGAAGATACCGTCCTGGCAAGCCATGATGAAACCCTCAGTTTCCTACTTCAGCCCACTCGACCTGAGGAAAGCGAAAGTCAGGAGCTTTGATAAGCTGAGGTCTTCAATGTTATTGAGCATTGGCTTATCCTTGTGTTATCATCATTAATAATATTATATTTTTGAATTGATAACATGAAACATTTGTGACAAGGGTCTTGAGATATTCCAAAACTGACAAAAATTCTGATTTGGTTGACACTCAGAGAAAAATAGAAAGAGAGAAAAAAGGTGAAAGAAAAAGTATTTCCATAAGTGAATGCCAACTTCCAACTTTGTCCATTCATTTTAGACTTGAGGTGAAACGCCACTGGTTGACTTCTATTCCAAGTATACATATCGTGTGCTTGCTGATTACAGTAGTAACCCTCCTCCCCATCGCAACGCTCTTCTACCCCATACCTCATACTCTGCTCCAGATATTTGCTACGAATTGGCTTTTGTTGTGGCAATTGTTTCGTCCAGCTGCAGCGAGACCGGGTTTAATTGTTCTCCACTGAGCGAGTCTTCAAAAATGAAAAACCCTTGTGCTTTTAAGGCGGGAATTCTAGAGGACGCAATATGCGAGAAAATGTGTTCAATTTCGAATGATTGGTGCAAGATATAGGGGGAGTACTGATTGTCTTCATGAAATTCTCTGTTGCTGTAAAAAAAGATATGTAGGACTGGACTTTTTCAATGTATCTGGAATCGAAGAATTGAAACATACCAACACTGGACTTCGCTAGGCATCCCATTCATCACTCATTACAGCTGGAGAAATGAGAAGTGATTATTCTCAATATTCGAGAGCTTCCTATCTTTGAATCCAATCAAAACCGTAAGTGTATGATATTATTGAAATTTTTTAATCGTTTGAAAGACCTATTGATTTTGTTATGTGTGGAATATAACATCGTTTAAATGTCCGCCTCGACTTCTCTGGGTGGAGCGTATCCCAAACGTCCACTTTTCCTTGATTCTGGTGCATGAATCAGGCTGAATTTGAATTTGAATACACCTGCCACAAGAAGAATTCTAACGGGGTCAAATGTCCCTATCTTGGTGGCCAGTTCATATCAACTCCACGTAAAATGAGCATGTCCTCGAATCGCATTACAATGGCATTAGCTGTGTGGCACGTAGCGCCGTTCTGTTGAAATCATATTCAGCCCAAAAGAAGGTGGCCATCATCGACTTATAGTGCTCACCGTTGACAGTGATGGTAGCCAACGTCGTTTTCGAAGAAATATGGACTGATGACGCCGTCAGCCCAAAATCCATACGAAACAGTGATTTTTTCGGAATGCATTGAACGCCCTTGGATTTCATGTGGATTGGTATCGTCCTAAATTCGACAATTTTATTTGATCACGTACCCATTCATCCAGAAATAGGCCTCATCGCTGAAGGTGATTTTTCTATGAAAATTAGGGTCAGTTGCCAACTGATCCAGAGTCCATTCAGCGAAGACACGTCGTTATCTATGGTCGTTTACCCTCAGTTCCTGGGTTAGGTGAATTTTGTACGGGTGCAGGCCGAAGTCACGACGCAAAATTCTCTTGCACACTTTTACAGACAGCGGCGATGTTTTCGGCAGATCGGGTACGGGTAAGGGTAATGGTCGATCGTTTACTGAGCCATTGGACTTGAATTCATTCACCACATTGCGGATAGTCCTCTTGGTAGGACGATTATGGTGAGCGTAAAATGGGCGCCGCTTGCGGACGTTGCCCGAACAGATCATCCATTATGATAAATCAATTTTAATATCTGAACGTGTTGTTGAATACTTAATCCGGTAATGGTGATTTGACAAAACAGAATGAATAAATGACAACTAATTTGACAGGTATAGCTTAACAATATGGCCGATATCGATTGTCAAAGGTTGGAAGTCCTTGTTGGATGACCCTATAGAATCAAATGATCATGGGGCATGAGTTTTTTCCACGATAGATGTGACGAAAACGGACATGGTAATCTTGAGGTACACTTGACATAATCACGTTACTGTAATAGAGAAGTCGACTTGTTATGAACTTTTACCTAATAAATTGTACTTGTTTACATATTTTTCGAGTATTAATCCGTGTTTCGCCCCTCACGAGATTTTCTTGCCTTTCTAATTATATCAGTGACACTGAGCCACTAGACGAGCAGTCGAAATGAGTCTCGATTCAGCAGCTTTTTCCCACGTTTAGACGACTTCGCGAAGTAACCATTGATACGAGTTTGTAGTGCAAAGTCCAGTTGTACTATTGGGTTTTTGCGACAAAGTATGTTTTTATAAAATGTTCGAGATGAATACTGAGTCACTATGAATTACTTTGCAGTACAACAAGAGGCGATATGTGAAGCATATTGTGCCACAATTCATTTATTAAATATTGAATTCTGCTATTATAGAGTAAAACTTGGTTTTCGAATGCCGATTGAAAACCACTGAAAGTTTCAAAAATACAAAATCAAAACTTTATATTGGACAGACGCGGAGAACTTCTTTCCCAAAAAACTGAAGAGAACAGAAGTAGTTTCTGTAATAAAAGACCAATTTCACATTTGCAAACCATCTTTCAGCAGAAGTACATGAGTTCAATCACTACTATGACGTGTTACATTCAGGAGAGAAAAGTTTGAAATTCAATTGTTCAGAATGTTCAGAAATGAATAGATTGAAGATATAGAGTCATTTCCTGAACGACCCCTTTACTGAATTTTTCTTCAAATGAAATTTCTTCAACAACTTGGACGAGCCAATGTATCAAACCAGGCAAAGATACAGCTTCAAATGACCGCTGCCTTCTTCGACCCTAATTAAAGATTCAATTATTTACAACGGTCTCAAAATGTTCAGTGACCTTTCTCATGTTATAAGAACTATAAATGACCTTAGCGCTCTGAAAAGAGTTAAAACCTGACTACTATTATGATCATTCAACGTATTCATACGACAAAATATATCAGTAACAACGCAATCAACATTTTTTTTTTCGAAACAACACCACGAGAAAAACTTTCCAGTTTTCATATTTTTTGTATTAACTCACTTCTAACCAATCAGACTTTTGTGCACAAAAAGCATTTATTATATCTGAAACATCTATTAAGGCGTGTAGACCACAGTTTCGGCCACCAACAGTGAGTTAATGAGGCGCTAAGCACCGAAAGCACATAGAGTTGCCCGTTGACCTCGGCCGATGTCGTAAATCGGAGAAGGTCGTACAGACCACTCGAGCAACTGTCTCGGCATTCTGCCAACCGAAGAAGCACTGCCAGATATCTATGGTCATTTCGAATTTGGAGAAATAGCCCAGGCATTGTCGTCAATTTGGTTGTACTGTACTGAACCAGTCAGTACAAATTCAGGTTGCCGATGCTTATGCCACACAAAAATCAAAGTTATAGTTATAATGGAAAAACAAACTCTTGACGCAAGGTATATATTGAATTTCGGAGTATTGAGTGGCCTGCCAGGTGTCACGTTGGTAGTAACATGTTTCCATGTTTTCAAAAATAACAATATACTCTCCTTTATCTCTCAGATAATAATAATAGACAGAAGTTACAAAAACTGCAAAATCAAAGTTAAAGAATCATCTTAAATGTAAATGATATTCATTTACTTATGAAATAAC
Organism: Leptinotarsa defecta; assembly: GCA_015342085.1. NCBI lineage: Eukaryota > Metazoa > Arthropoda > Insecta > Coleoptera > Chrysomelidae > Leptinotarsa > Leptinotarsa defecta. Next base: position 3,211 of record WOGO01006789.1, on the reverse strand, counting down.
CATAAATTTATCACCGAAATATTTGATTCCTTCATGACGTACAATAATCAAATTCATAACTATGACACAAGAATCATCAATCAATTCCACGTTTCTAGGATAAGAACAAAACAATCTACGAAATCGTTGTTTTTCAGAGGACTGACTTATTTCAATCAATTACCGTGGCACATAAAACATTCTGTTACTTTACAATATTTATTCAAGGCTCAGTTGAAAATATATATTATATCACGTACTATTTAAATTTTTATATTTCACATCGTCAGACTGTTTTATTGGTTCACGCTTTTATTTGTTCTGTTTATAGTGTTACTTTGAAATATGTTGAATATTTTATTATCTACCCTCAAAAATTATTGTTTGTTTTTATGCCCGATTTTCAATACTTCCGATATTTGTTCTGTGCTTTGTGACAATATTCTCAGGCACATATTTCTATTTTCAGCTCCTTATATATATTCTTTCAACGCATTTTAATTGTTGTAATATATTTTATACTATTTTTCATACACTACTTTACCTACTTGGACCTATATTCATATTAGGATTTTCTATTTCAAATAAAATATTTCAATTTCCACAACGATGGTCTTTTTCATGGGTTTTCGCGTTTGAGAAGTGCATTGGTGTCCAATCACTGTTCTGAGTGTATCCTGTTGTCTTAGAGGATCCGATCCATCCTATCCAAAACAGGATCGTTTTAGTAGCGCAAAAGCAAACAAGAACAGATCTTCAAATGTGACTAGTTCTGTCGATCGTTCAAGTCATGTGGCACTCTCTTTTCGATCTTTTTAACCAGTCCAATATGATGGCCTAATCCTAAGGTGTGTGTATCCGTGCCGAAAGGATGAATGACACTGAGCCTATCAGCTGTCACTACGGAACCTTCGAGATACCAGGCGCCCTCTCGTCGTAGCATCGCCTTGTCACGGTAATGCGGGGCTCTACCGTGATTGATCTTCTTTCCCTAGCTACTCGTGGGACTTTTAAGGACAGAGTGAACTTAAAAAATTTTTTCTGACGCTGAGTCTACAGAGGAGATGGATGTCGAGCTTACGACTCCAATTGATCTCCCTGTAAATTTAGATAAGAAGCGGGAGCTTCTTAACTCTCCAACTCCTGATCCAATAACTGAACCTAAAGAAAAGGTTTGGTGGTGCAGACAGGAAACGACTGAGTCATCTCCTCAAGAGCGGGGCACCTTATGAAACCGCCTTGCACCAAATTGCGGCGGCGTACACAGAATCTGTCTCAGGTGGATGAAGCAAACGTTTGTGCTCAAATGATGATTCATCAAAACCAGAGGCGAAAAAGTCCTGCACGGTTGAATGTAAGGCATCGTCAGGTGTAGCTGACGTCCAAAAACCCTCATATGGAAAGATTGTCGTGGGTATCAAGATGGGAATTTTGCATCTTGATGATGAAACAGCAGAGCATATACTTTGTGCCTGCCCCGCTGAGGACCGAATCAGGTTTTTAGAGTTCGACAGAGCCGTACTCTTACCATCTGACCTGAAAGATCACTCACCATACAAACTAAACGACTTCGTCAAGATGCTGGGTTTATTTGGTCGATTGTGAATAGGTGTGAGCCACAATAAACCCTTGCGGGTTGCGGTAAACCTAACCTAACGTTTCAAACCATCAGAAATTGTATGGGAACTGTATGGGTCAGTCTTCAGCAGGGTCATCATATCCTCGTCCTGGATTACTGTAGGTCGACTGTAGGTTTTCGAGGTGAAGATCTTCGAAATGAAATTCCGGAGATCCTAACACTGCCATTGTCAAATGCCTCGTTGATTTTTCTGTCTGTTTAGGCAGCAATTTGGTTCAATTTGAATTCGTAGGAAAATGAGTGGCCGAAAATTGCTCAACGACATCATACAGTAATGAGAGAAGGAAAGAGGGGAAAAATTGAAATTTGAAAAAAAATGAACAGCATTCATCGGTATATACCGCGGCACAGTAGAATTAATATGTATTGAGATATGGAGCTTCAAAATCACGTGACATTAAAACGAACAAATCTTTTGATATCAGTTCTGTTCCTACTCCGTTCCTACTTCCAAATCGAAAGTTTTGTATGTACTCTCCATATTGCCCTGTTGAGTATTTATTTAATATTTCCTTAATTCCGCTATTTGGTCAAGTTTTCATTCCTCAAATCAAAATAAAGTATATTAGTGGGGTTTTTTCTCAACACCAAATCGTTATTTTTACAACTCGACACGTGTTTCGATCACCAAATGATCATCTTCACGATGATCCAATGATCACCAAGTGATCATCTTTAAGATGATCACTTGGTGATCGAAACACGTGTCGAGGTGTGAAAATAACGATTTGGTGTTGGGAAAAACTCCAGTAATATTCATTACTACACCAAAGGTTCCAAACAGTACATCACAAATAAATCAAATAACCGATACAACGAAGATATGGATAGATAATCAAATGATACTTACAATTTTCTTTGTTGCCAGAGAAGAGTTGTTGATATCTCTGGAAATTTGGTCTAGAATCAAAATGATGTCCTTTTGTAATTAGCGCTTCTCGTATATTTTTCTGCCCATTTATCACAACACACTTGACATTTCCCAGCTGCAAGTTGACTACATCGCCAAACTTTTCTCCGAGAACATTGAAAGCTTGATACGGTATTTTATAGCCGCCCAATAGATGAAGGTGTCCAACAATTGGTAATTTTCTTGGAGTGGGTGGTTGGAGAAGACCATCTTCAGGAGTTGACTTCAACTTTCGTTTCTTTTGTTGGATGAGTTCTATGCAGACCATTGTGACTACGATGATGGTAAATAAAACAAGAGTATTGGTTAAATACAATGTAGCAGCTGCGTAAAACATCTTTCACTGCACTATTTTGCCTATCGGAACAAACAGTTCAAACACTGGGCCAGGGAGACCAACGGAAGTGACTTGGGAACGTTGTCTGAAGTTAGATATTGATACGGTCACTTTTATAGTAGGTAAGAGATTATGATAAGTTGATACATTTATTCAGTATATTTGCATTGATGAATGCTCCATATAAATTAACTCAAACTGCCTAGAGTTGGCACCTTTTTCCTTTCTTGATACCTGAATGAATAGGAACATTCAAAAAATGAGTATTTATTTGTCATAATTTTGTATTCATATTCATGAAAGTTGTTCGTAGAAAACAAATGATATACAAGCACATATTTAATTG
>WOGO01006787.1:0-11550 GCA_015342085.1 Leptinotarsa defecta | reverse complement strand
GTTATTGTAAAAAAAAAATTGCTTCGTGCTTTTATTTACGACTAGTTAAGACTAGTAATCAATATTGCTGAGAGGTCAATTATAAGTGTAATAAAAATTTAACAATAGAATACTTAAATCGTAACTACTGTGAGTAAAAAAAGAATATCTGCTCTAATTCAGTCCATGGAGAATCATGCGCGGTCTCAAGAGAGACTATTGGAACCAACATGTCCATACGATTTTTAGTAAAATCATCTGCTCCTTCAACTTCGTTCTGATCTAGCCAATCTCAAGCATGTACAATCTGGATTAAACGGACCAAAATAGTTTACTTTTTTTTGTTTCAATCAGAAAAAAATTTCGTGATATTTGCCGGGACCCCTTCTCTCTTCAACGTAAGATTAGATGAGATTTGACTCGACCACCTCTCTCCCTTAAACACCTCACGTAATTTATGGACGCTCCCCAACAACAAAAAAATTAAGAATTGAAGCATTAATGGAAGCTGAAAATAAGAAAATAAAAAAATATTATTAACAAAAAATGAAAAATAAAAATTAAAAGATTCCAAACCAAGTTACGTCACGACGTTTCGATCGTTAATATCCACAATCGTCTTCGGGTGATAACTGGACTTATTTCTCCGAGAGATGACTATTTATAGGTCGTTCGAGTACTTTCAGTTATCCCCTCTTCCCTCACTCCGCTTCATTGGTTTTAGCGGGAGATGGCCGTTTGGCGGAAGTTGGTCATTTTTCGCTTGATTAGAGGTTTCCATATGAACATATTTTCTCCTGAAACAGTGTTCCTCTTTGTGGAGGATTTCAGCTTGAGCCCACTTGATGTTATGTTGATGCGTCCAAACGTGCTCTGCTATTCCTGATTTGCTGGTTCCTGGTACATTATACATTATACATTTTATACATTAAGTTTCACCGATGTATGATTCTCCGCACTAGAAGGATAGGTATCCGGTAAATGCAATTCTTGGAATCGCAGTCCGCGTTTGGTGGCCTGGCTTTCGTGAGGCTGCTACGAATAGTGTTCCCAGATCGGAGGCATGTCCTGATGTTATACTTGGACCCAATCCTTCTTATTCTTTCCGATAATCTTCTGGTGTAGGAAAGTACAAGTACTGGTTGTGGCGGCTTCTCTTCCTTGTGGAGCTCTTGCTGTCTTCTTGCTAAAGCCTGTTCTGCACTCACTCTGGAGTACCCATTTCGTTGAAGGTCATTTTTGATGATGCTTAGTTCCTTTTCGAGACCTTTCTTTGTATTAGAGAGCCCGAAAGCACGGTCTAGTGGAGTCTTGATAATTTCTCTCTTAGTCGATTGATGATGGTCGGATTTCTGGTTGAGATACTGTCCTGTGTGAGTGAGTTTTCGATATACAGATGTTTTCCATTTAGTATCGGTCCTCTTCACCAATATGTCTAAGAAAACCATCAAACTCGGGGCTTCTTGTGGGTGTCTTCTTATGGGTTTCTTGGCGAATGTGCCAAGTTACTTGAACACTTCCCGTGAAAGTATCTACAGAAGCGAGGCAAATCTTCAACCTTTCATCGATGTTCCAGACTATCAATTATTCCAGCTTCAACCAGATAAATTCTCTTGTCCTGGTCGAGGCGTGAATCGAACCCACGGTCTTCCGATCGTGAGTCGGGCGCACTACCACCGCGGCCAATTCCACAACCGACTGGAATAACGAGACAAGTGTGCTGTCGTCAGCAGAGCAATATATTGAATTCTTGGTTTTTTCTAATAAGTCGTTTATATAAAATTGAAAGGGGGTTAGAGTCAATATGGATCCCTGGAAATGATCAACGATGGCATTAGATATGAGCCATGTCTCTACCAGAGCTCCTACAAGAATTATAATACAATTAAGTTATGTAACAGATGTTGAACTGAAACTCCCTGATGATAATTGTTTTTTTGGATAATTTCATCGTCAATAGGAAGTACTGATGTCAGAGTGTCTTCAGTTTATCATCAACTCATGAGAAATATATACAGTGATTTCTCTATTTTCCAAGTTGTGACATTCCATTGTTTGGGAGACAATCTGAACACAAAGAAACCTTTTTTGTCAATTTCAACTTGTAGATTGTAACATATCGATTATTAAAATGTCTTCCAATTTCTGGATTCTTCCAGTTGAAACCATAGACATCATTAAAAATCGTAGAATCCTAAAGAAAATCATAAAGAACATACGATTATAAAAATCACTGATAGCATTAAAAATAGGAATAAATTGAATAAATTGGACATAAGGAGGGGATCGTCTTGGACGTGTCTGGCTGCATTATAAAATAGGTCTGAGGTGGTTACTGCAGGAGACTGCCGGAGTCCAGAATCTCGAGGAATCAGAGGAGTTTAGTTGGAGAAGTGTAAAACAAAAGCCTTGAGTGTCGTTTATGGTTTCTGCAGAAATTGTGAGGTTTAGTGCGTTAAAACCTAGGTATTTTATTTATTTTGTTATTCCTCTTAAGACCATCATTGGAAAGAGTAAAATATTTCAGAACATTGACACTCTGATTTCTTTATTCAGTGACCATTTATATTCAATATTGTTTTAGTATTTTTATTGATTAATTCATTTCAAGGTTAGGGATGCAAAACCCTTTTGAAACTCTCAAGTAAACCGTGTAACTAAGTAAGTCTACAGTGACAAGTGTCGAAATGAAGTAAGAATTTCTAGAAACTTTTGTAGATGGCGTCCAAATGGAAGCTCCTCGTTTGATAACAATTTTCAGCACTTATGATTGAATTTCTATAAAAATCAAGAACCTACCTGCGTCCTTGCCTCCGCGAATTGAGAGCTAGTCATTCCAATTGGGAACATGTACTGCTTTCTTGCTCCAGATCAAGAAACGAGTAAGAAAACATTATAATATCAGGCTGTCTTCAGTTTATCAACTCATGAAGTACATTTAACACATACAGTAATTTCTTTCTTTTTCACCTTCACCGTCAACCAATATTGCTCCCAAAATTGATCTCATTGTATAATTCGCTCTCGGTGAATGTTTCTACGAAATACTTAAACTTAAAAGATCGTATTTCTGAACACTTTTGAATTTAGGATCTGTTGGATTTATCTCTTTGAAGTAACCAAGAAATGTTTTTGATAATGCTTACTTGGATGGTGTAGAAAAATATCACAGTATAATATTGGAGACGTATAGAGCCAAGAATATTTTTTTTTCAAAAAGAAACTCCTCCTGAAAGAAACCCTCTCTTTCAATTCCCAAACAGAATAGTTCTGATATAGAGAAAAAGTAATTTTATTACTAAGTAGTCAATGGTTGAACATGAACAAAATCCAACCCAAAGCACAATGCGGTAAATATTACAGTCGAGTTGGTGAATAATTAACATTGCGTTCACCAATGATAGAGTGTTTTTGTGTTACCTATTTTTCGATATTCCACACCACAATCAAGACTAAATATCTATGGATATGCAACAAATTACATTACTGAAAAATAATCGGTCTGGCCGTTACGAAATTTTAACTCATTAACGATGAAAAATTTTAGAATCGCCCCCAAAGGCGTCGATATGAATGTTTCAGAGTGGAAATGGCTTAAAAAGAAATAATTTATACATTTTGCTGATGAATGTCGAAAGGAAAAAGTTTTGATGTATAATATCACTCTTCTAAGCAAAACCAACGTCTTGAATGATAGTATATTATGTGTGGGTGAAAGCAATTTTTACAGATTTCAAGTCGTTGCCTGTAGAATTTTAAGCATGACGTTTTGTCTACTGCTGCGGTGAAGATTATCAAAGTCGATGTGGTGACGGTCGCAGTTCTCGAATTAGTGCTCCCGTTGATACAAATTCTGGTTTTATGTTTTAATTGTTTGTTTTTCTTAAGGAGAAAACTCAAACACTACAGAAAAATCCTTAAGGCGCTCTGCCAAAGTGGCGATCAATCGACGGACTTGCAGGAAACGTTCTTCCAGGAAACTGGAGAGCCATACACAAAAATGATTCGACAAGCCATAGCATCGAAGTTTGGCAGCAAACCCTTATGCCACACACGGCCAAAGGCCTCAGAAATATCAAGCGCAACAGCTCATGACTTTCCATATTTCCTGGTTGCGTTATTTCAAATATGGGTGAGATTCGATAGGAGGTTGCCTGTTGATCTTTGGTTTCGAAAGCCATATTGATGATCGCTCAAGATGTTGAAGCCTTCCAAATATTTATTGGTGAGCGGTGCTTGGTTTTTATTCATTGGATAACCTGTCTTCTCACGACAGGTAGCCAGACGTTATCAATATGCATTTCCTCTTCTTTCCTATTGAAATTTTTCTTGTTTTCTCGAATTTTCATTGACTCTTGAATAGTAATTTTGAGTTTTATCGAGTATCACTCTTCTACACACTGTTTATCAGACCAACTCTAGAACACAAAGCCACGATCTACTGTACGCTCTCCCCGAGACTATCCCACCGCATCCTAACAACCGACTGAAGGATCCTACATAACCACACCAATCAACCTACGATTTCAGGAACTCCAAGTACGATATGCGATAAAAACGATGAGCAGCACAACAACACCGACGCTATCAACACGCTGACCACACCATGTACTCCCCCTGGAGGACCTAGAAGGACACCTAGGAAGAAGCTTCCATTTCCCCCTGCAAGACTCCTGGGAGCAATGGAAGATCCGTCGGAGCAGATATCCTGGAGGAATCAGATAGCAGACAGCTACATTCTGGAAGGAACTGAAATCATACAACATCCATTCTCGGTCTAACAACCTGAACCTATGTAAAAAACTATCTCAAACTTAATATAATTGACCCGAATGTTTTTGAATTGAATTCAATTGAAACGAGTATGTTCGGCTACAGCTGATTTGTCTCAAAAATCATATTTGATGCATAACTCCTCAAAGTAAAAACATCATTATCAACTTCAGGTAATTTTTTGTTGCTGCAGAGGTCCTTCTCAAATACCGTCTTTGATATCCCGATAAACTCCGCAACCTGAATACACCGATAACCCAAAAGATAATGAACTCTATCACATCATGACCTCACAAAGTTTATCCATCGGAACGGAAAATCAAACCGGAATATTAAATCATTATGGGGTGGTTAACCCTACTGAAAGCGTACACCATTTCCACTACATTAGTCCAATAACACATCGCCGTACATTGAATTAACTCGTCGCTATATCTGCATGACATTCACTTTTCTCAAAGGAAAAGTGACAAGATCATTCTAGTGGAAGAGCTACAGCGGGGTGGAGATATTCTTTCGCGAAGCTTGGTTGAATTATTAATAAACTAGGCGAGTCAAAAAGCTGTGAAATTATTTTCTGACGCGGTCTGGTATTTTAGAAAATATCCTGCGAACTATGTACTGAATTGTTTGAATATAAGTGAGTGGTTCTAGAAATACCCGGACCAACAAAGAATATCAAAAATTTTGCTGCTCTATACACTTTTCTCTTACGTGAGCTTACACTCACCCTCCCTACTCTACAGATACAGATAGAACATACCTTCTCTTGAGGCTCGCAGAAAACATAGAAACTTAATACTTCTTTTCAAAATTATCAACGGGCTGAGTATCAGCCCCGAACTTCTCTCCAAAATATATTTACATGTCCCCAATCGTTTAAACGTTTCACGTTTCTTTCCACAGATTCAATTATTCATACTGCTTCATTCCCAGAACTCTTCGATTCAATTATATTAGTTCATATTGTTATACATTTTAGTTTTTCTTAAATAATCTACTTGTTACCTTACTTTGAAATTGTATTATTCTTATAATTTACTCTCAATTAACTGTATTGCATCAAGTACTACATAGTACTGTACTACTTATATCCGAATTGGATTTGCCCGTGTATATAACGTTTTTCTTATGTCACAAAAACTAAAGCTGATACAAAAAAAACACCAACTTCAAATGTAAAATCTATAATATTAGTCATATTTCATCCATGTGGTATTATATCTTCGGTCACCCTGAATATCAACAACACTTTATATTCCTCATAGCCCCTGTATACTTCCAAAGGTGTGGTCAACCCTGCGGGTACCCTTCATCTATCCTGATGGCTACCGGCGAAAGAAAAATCACCGGCTTTCTTTGCACAGCTTAATGCCTCCCGCATTTACTAACAAACCATTTATATCTTTGTTTCTTTGTGACAAGAAAAATGCTGATAATTTAAAAGGAGAATGACCGACAGGGGTTGTTACATTGTTTCCAATAGGAAGTTGAGGGAAAATGTGATTTCTGTTTTTCGTGGTGGAATCGATAGTCTTGGTAATACCTCAAATGACATAAAGAAAGGTGAACAACTGTTGAAGCGAAAAAACTTGATTAATCTTCAGTATAATTCCATTTGTGTCTGGTCACCATTATTCTGAAAAATGTTGGACTATACTATAGAATATAGTACCTGAAAAGGATTTTCCTTTGGCAGCTTTTTTATTATATTTAATAAGTAATTTAATTGTTCTGACGATCTCATATGCTGTCTGTCTTTCTTGTGCAACTCATTACAACACATTTTGACGTATTGAATGACAACTTATTTTTTACACTCCATTGATAAACGTTTTCAATATCCTCTTTCAGCTTACTATAATCTTGAACCCAATTCATTTTTATATAAAATTTAAGGTCTTCTGCAGAGAGTAAACAATTTCAATATTTAATTTTTGCTGGTAGACCATTACTAAAAGTAAGATACGGCAGCGGCCCAAGCTTTGACCCTTGGAGCACTCCTGATTTTGACAGGTACTTATGAATGATGATGCTTTGTACTATATTTTTGTTGATTTTTTTCGAGTGTACTGTGAAAACGAAATTATGTACGTTTTTGTTAACATTAAAAAGTCTTTACTGAAATACGTCACCTTCATAGTGTAGAGACTCTTGTATTATCCTTTTGATGATGGTTGTATACAAATATTTTTGTTTGATGATCTGAAACTATACAATCCGAATGGGAATTACGAATGTCTTAATTGTATCGACAGAAATGACACGAATTCAAGAATTTTCTTTACTTCAATGTAGACTGTGTTCCAATGATTGAGTTCATAAAAAGGATTATTCATTCGTCCTCAACTGCTTCCATATTCAATCGAGATATGTATTGAGAATGAAGTGAAAACATAGTTTCACATCGATGATGTTATTACTCTGATTGCAATTGAGTTTCCAAATTTTCATTTGGTGATACCCATTTTGAGAGATATTCTAAATTCAGGATACAATCAATTCAAGGAGAGCTATTACATGATTTCACTCTTAAAATTGATAGTTTGCAATCCGAAGGCTTGGAATGACTATTTTATCACATTTAAAAAAGGCGTCCCCTTGAAAGCTCATTCAAAAAACACGCTTTATATCCCGTAGGTCTTTGAATCAATCAATGAAGGTAATGGAATCCCCATGAGTTGATTTATAAATGGTTGTTGTTATAATCCATTGGCTTTGATTGAAATCCAGCTTCTGGGTGACTGCAACTGCGGCAGTCATCTTCAGTGGCTTGGTCGAAGTACTCTTTTTGACATGTCAACTGGAAGCTAATCGAAACGCTGACGCCAGTATTGAAAGCTTACATTCCTAAATTACAGTTTTGTTGCTTTTAATTCGGGACATGCTGTAATATCATAGAAGAACGATAAAAAATACTCACTTCATCAACGTCAACATACCCAACAATATCATTCCCGCAACTTTTGTGCATCACGTTTATCACTAAACCGATTTTTAAGCGGATGAATAAAACAAACGACTTATAAATGGATTCTTCTTCCCTTTTGATTTAATATGTGGGGTATATCAGAGCCGAAAAAATAAGCCGAGTGACAGATGTAGACGTTATCTTTCCTTGGGTATACATCACTGTCCAGTTGGGAGTCAATCGGGTTCATGCTCGAGATAAATTTAGCTTTTCGGTGGTGGATTCATGAAGGGATGAAGAAAATCAGATTAGCTTCAACTTTTTCGATTGATGACCTATTTATTTTGTAGAAATTTGCATTGAATATAGAATAAAGAAAATAATTGTTGTCTAATTTCTAAGTTCTAAGTTTATTATAAATTGTACAAAAACCCTGATTTCAAAAGGCAAAATGATCAACTACAACTATGCAGCTCATCCCTTTTGAATTTGTGAATTTTGTCGTCTACTTTGAGGATCCAACTGTTGGTAATTATATTGTATTATAAAAGATAATCAGTTATTGTAGTATTGGTATTGATTATTCAGGTAACATTTGTTATTTCAGCATCGACTGCATTGGTCATTAGCCTCGTGTCCTGGATAGGTTATGTTAATTACTATCCGAGCCACCTAGGGAGCATTGTTGCTATTCGCAGTCCGTTCAGCTAGATAAATTCTCTCGAGAAAAATATCTGGTCGAGGTTAGGATCGAACTCCCGACCTATTCTAGGTCGTGACCAGATATTTTTCTTGTCAGGTACCAGGTGCAAGATTTCCATCTTGATACTCGCGACAACCTTCACATATGAGGGTTTTTGCACGTCAGCTACAACTGACGATGCCTTAGATTCAACCAAGCAGGACTTTTTTGCTTCGGGTTTTGGTGATTCATCACCTGAGCGCAAAGGTCTTACCATTTAACGTGTGATCCCTAACACGGTAGATAATAACAACATCCTGACTTGGGTTATAGGGCACGACAGGAGTAAAGGTAATCGCATTACCGACTCTTTAGCCAAGAAAGCGGCTGTACTGAAAATTCTGGGACCCAGTGGCACTTTCGGTCTGATGACTTGCGGAACTAGCGAAACGTCAGACCCATGTTCAATCCCTGAAGGGTAGGGCCGCACTGCAGAAAGGTTGGTAGGATGATAGATGGTAGATAGCTGTCTGGCGAACATCCTGCGATTTATAAACGTTGGTAACATAACGACGGTGGCCGCAGGAGCCCCCACTATCATCTAACCTCCAGAAACCATCCGTTTTGTGTACAAAAGAAAGGCAATTTGGGACCCAGCAGACCCATTAAGGAAAAATTCAAAAACTTTGACGACACTGCTGATATAGCTTCCCTGAAGTACGTTGAATGCCTCAACTGACATCCTTAAATACATATAAAATTTGTCAAGGGTGTTGTCGTAATTTTGTTGTAGACTATCACGAATTCTCCGTCCTGTTGACGCCTCAGATTGTGAGTATGCACCCACGATTTTTTTGTAACACTATTTGCCACTATAATTCTCGAATATGACCTTAGTAAAATTTTTTTCGCAACTTTAGAGAGATGCATGATTGTTAGTTTTCCGCTGTCAGTTGGATACTGGCTTCATTTCACTGCGTCCAGGATGAATTGCCCCTCCACCATCCACCTTTACCATCCACCCTCCAAGCGACCATTTAGCATCCTGCAGTGCTTTCCCGGGTAAAGAAATGGGATGAAATCAAAGTATACAATCTTGCCTGTATCACCCTTGGCGACCTTGTGTGAGTTCACGGGTATATTTTTCAGTACTATTCATATTTCTTCTCATTAACAACAACCCTCAGAAGTTGAAACTTGTGTTAGTTGAAGATTAACGAGGTCTTACATTTCAACGTGCGATTCCTATCACGGATATGAACATTGATTTCAGTATTATTGATCAATTCATAAAAAAAAGAACTTCTGAATTTTTCATTCGTTCAGTAGTCGCGCTGAGTACTGATAGGTGAACATTCCATATTTTTCCATTTATTTCACGACACGAAACAAAATTGATCATAGCAACTGATTGTCGTTCAGAGCCTCCCACTCGCTGTTCATTTCAGAGCACGTCCTCTAGATTAGTCAAACTTCCGAACAAGTGAGCAACTAAATTATAACAGCTCAAAGTATTTCGTTTCATGTGGTGCCTTTGGAATACATGGATGTCCTTTGTGAAGCGATATGGCCAGCGACATTGAAGTTGTTTCGTTGGAAAACGTTAGATAAAATTGTATATGCGGTCGGAGAACTTGGAGAACGAAACCGTTTATCAAGCCACAGGAAGTTGAATTTAGCGGTTTACTTTTGGATTACTGTTGATTTATTTTGCTATTCATAGTACTTTTACGGAAGTTCTGATGAGTCATATATTTTATTTTTTATCGTTGGATTAATTTCGAATTCAAATGTCGAGTTTTCAACTTTCGAAGATTTCTAGATGGTGAACGAAATATTGAAATCTCGGAAATTTGTGTTCAAAACCAAAATTTTGTTTGATTTGGAAGTGACTAGTTTCGGGAGAGACAAGTTATTGGAAAACATCTTTTTGGCCTTCTACTTCTCCAACTTTATACAAGAATGTGGGAAACTTTCAAAAGAAGCGAGAAAGCAATTAAGTTCAAAATAAACTCTTTACAATAAGGTGTAGATCATGCTTAGTCCTCTGGAAATGAAGGGGCTTTCCCTTCTAGTTCCTAAAAAATGAATATATGCCATTGAAGATTTCAGTGTTCAATGTAAGTGAAATTTTATCTTTCCAAATACCATGTGCATGCATACACTATACAGGGTGTAACTAAATAAGTGTAAAACATGTAAGGAGGTGATTCCTCTTCGAAAAAAAGAGAGGATCTTTCATATAAAGAAATTTCATTGAAGCATCCCTTGTTAAGATACAGCCCCTTAAAGGGGGTACATAAAATTAGTATAACAATTTTTTTCACAAGCACTAAAAAAGTTACAATATTGAAATCAACCTGACGTTTTTGTACTACCAAAAGACACTTAGCCAGAAATTTATTTCGTTTACCCCATAGTTGTAAGGGGTGGAAAACGCAACCCCTAAAATTTATTTCCAATTTAACGCTTATTATTTGTTTACTATTTGAAAATTTATTTCCGATAGCCTGTTTCATTCTAAACAAAAAATGTCTCTTGGATTTTTCGCCCAAAATGAACCATTTCGCAGCAAGAAAATATTTTACGAACAACTAAAGAGATACATCGTCATAAATGCGAAAATACGAAACTAATCTATCTAGTAGGTCGCTAATAGCGATGATGACAATTAAATAAATTGGTATGACGCTGTCAGTTTGTGAATTTTCGAAATTGAATTATTACTAATTGTGTGTTGTTGTTTTTAATTTGTTACTTTAATAATTCACTTGTTATTGAAATGGCATACACAAATGAGAAAATGGCTGATATGCATTACGTTTACGGTCTGTCGCAGGGGAATGGGTTAGAAGCTTCTAGAAGATATGCTGAAATGTATCCTCAACGGCCGCATCCTTCACATAGAATATTTGCTCGACTTCATCAACGATTACGAGAATATGGTTCATTAGACAAAAAAACGCAGGATTGTGGTCGCTATCGAGAAGTACGAACACCGCAGCTTGAAGAATCAGTACTCAATTTGTACCCAACTGGATTGAAGAACAACCTACTACCAGTACTAGAAAGATTGTTTTCTAGCTAAATGTTGATCATATGATGGTATTTCGAATTTTATTAGAACAACTTTCAAACCCTTACCATCTGCAACGAGAACAGGCAATGTTACCGCGAGACTTTCCGAACCGTCATGAATTTTGCA
>WOGO01006786.1:0-11550 GCA_015342085.1 Leptinotarsa defecta | reverse complement strand
TGATCTAATGAAAACCTTTTAAACGTGGTTTTGAAAACCTGAATTATATCAGTAGTTTCCAATGATCCGGGCAGTTTGTTACAGAGTTTTATTCCCAAGTGAGAAGGTGATTTAGCGGTTATATTATACTGGATGAGATTTATGTGAAAATCATTGCACTTTCTTGTATTTACATTATGCTAAGATGAAATGCAACCATGCTTCGACCTATTGGCGTGTATGAATACACACATTTCAAACATGAAATTATCCGAGAAAGAAAATTTTAAATGTTTGTATAAATCTTTGCAAGATGTTGTCTGATTAACGCCTGCTATAATTCGTTTAAGGCAAACGCCATTTCTGATTCTAGATTCTATATGTGCATAGTGATAATTTACTAACTGTTCAGTGGCTACTATCGGCTTGAGATTTCGTATCAGATACGAACTTGGTTTCAATATCAGTTTATTTCAATGACTCTTTCAGTTCAAACAATTATCTAGCGAGAGTCCCAAAAATATACAATCAACGGATAAAAAACTGTGTTTTCGTTCTCATCGAATGTAATTTGGAGATTTGAACAGATTTTTTGCTTGCGATGAAATCTATATCATAGTAGCCCTCGTCAAAAAATGCCCTGTATATAAGTTCCCAACTAAAATTTGCTTTATAATTCTTGTTTCACTTTTCAGCATGTCAAACAAAATCTACTAAAACAAAAACCCAATCGCACTCGCCCACATTAAATTTTCTCCACGTCTTTCAGCGATAAACCATGGCCGGCGAAAGGAAAACGTCGTAACTTTTTTCAACAGAGCGTTGGTCAGGTAATGAAATACTCAGGAAGTTGTCGTAAAAGTTGTGCGCGAACTATTTTGACGTAATGAAGATATACGTTATTGGAAACATAAATCTAAGAGTTTGATTCGTGTTTGCGGTAAATTTGGGTAGATACTAAATCAGTGAAGTTGTGGAAGGTTCGAAACGTGACAACTCAGCAAAAAAGTAACACGTTTTACTGATTGGAATGAAATGGGTTCGAAATCTTCATAATTGATAGACCAAAAAGCCGGTTCTTCATATCAACTAATGTTTTCTACGACTATTATACAGGACGGCAGGAAAGTCTTAAAAATGCTTTGGCATGAGCACTGCTCGTGCGAAACTGATGATTATGGTGAGTAGAAAACAATAAGTGGAATACACTCAGCGGGTCACATATGTATACCGAAAACCCACTCACAAAGGATAGTATCTGAATCACGAATCGAACCACCTTCGATCTACCAGAAGAGGACTCATCAATACTCCACTGGATCGTGCTTTCGGGCTCTGTTATAGCGAAAACGGTCTCGAGAAAGAACAAGGCATCACCAGAAAAAATCTTCAACGGAATGGTTACCCCAATACGATGGTGAAACGGCGATAAAATAGTCAACTCCCGCAAAATGGCCCACTTCCGCTAAACCAGTGAAGCGGAGAGAGGGGGGAACGTATCTCTTGAAGGAATAATTTAGTCATCACCAGAAAACGATTGTGGATACTAACAACAGACACTTCGTGAAGTAAATTGTTTTTTAATCTTCTTTAATCTTTAAACATTTTTTGATTTTTCTTAATTTTATGCTTATTTTTATATTCTACTTTTTCCAACCTTACGTTTCAATTTAATTTCTGGTATTTTTTATATCTTATCTTGATTATTCAATTTGTTATATTGTATTTTCATTTCTCGTTTTATTTCTAGATATAATTGATATATTATAGTTATTTATTTCGAATTCATCAGTTCTTTTACAGATTTCAAATTATATCAGAATCATATTGGACAACAGAAACCGAAACTAGTGAAATTCACCATAAAACATTGTCAATCACTTTCAGACTCAAATGCAAGTATGAATAAACATATCATACAGTTTTAGAGGCGCATTTCCAAATCCATTAGACAAAAGTTGAGTTAGAAATAGCAATTTTCGATCTTTTTTTTGCTTGAAAATAATTCGACTCGTCCATTTTCATTGCATTACCATCAGCTAAAATCTCCGTTTAATATCACGTTTTTGTTCAGGTACTCTCTAAGTAGATAGTGTTGAATAAGTATTTCTTTAGTTTTTCTGATCCTACTTCTGCTTTGTTGAAAAACTCTTTCGTTTCCTATCATTATTTGTGCCCATCAATGTTCTGATTGCAGCTCGACTTGTGAAAATAATGATTTTGATCATAAATCCATATTTCTTATAAAAAACCTCAATACTTGTTTCGCTATACAATAGTGTTCATATCTAATAATTTTGAAATTGGCGGTACATATATAAAACACATCTCCTTTTTTTAATGATGAAATCAACAGAGAGATTTCGTCTCGAATAAGAAAAGGTGTATGTGTTTGAAAAATGTTGATATCTAATGAAATAAAATCAAGAAGAGGTGTATCTACTGAATGATGGAAAACGAAGATTTTGAATATGTAGAGATAGTGGGATAGTCCGCAAAGCAAGACTATCAATTTCTACTTCTCAGCATCCAACACATGCTTGGAATCACACGTTAAAAGGTAAGACCTCGTTAGTTCTGAGTTCGCACAAGTTTTGACTTTTGAGAAGTGTCGTTCGTAGGGGTGCGACCACTGGTAAACGAAAAATAGATTTCAGATACATGGATTTGAATAATTATTTATCAACCAGTTTCTGTGCTTCCAGGTTTTGCAAAAATCTCAGAGGAACTGATACATATGAGGCTTATGAACTATCTGGAAAACAATAGCCTTCTATATAAAAGTCAATACGGTTTTCCCAGATCTAGAGACACAAAGACAGCGATAATGAATGTAGTGTCGCAAATCCAAATGGAAATTGTTGAGAATAAGAAGTTTTGTCTCTTGTTAATCGATTTGTGCAAAGCTTTTGACTCAGTCAACCATAGTATATTGTTGAAAGGCAATCCTCCAGAATGCTTTCAGAATTATATGTATGATAGAAAACAATGTTTATAAAGGTAATCAAAAAAACACTCTTCAAAATATAACTTGTAGTGTACCCCAAGTATCCATCCTTGGTCCTGTTCTTTTCTTCATTTATATCAATTCACTAGCCAATTGGAAATCAAATGGTATAATTAAACTACTTGCTAATGATATTAATATTATATGTTTACCAGACAGTTACAATAAATTAAAAAATTATATGAAGAATGATTTGGATGATATTTTCATTTAGTTTAATGAACATACGTTGGGGCTTAATTTCAATGAATGTTTATATATGAATATTTCCCTGAGACTAATTGATACTTGAGATACTTCGATTATGTTTGATCAAAATTCTATTAAATATACAAGTACAAAAAAATATTTAGGTTCATTCATTGATGATAAATTGTCATGGAATGGAAATATTGTAAAAATCAGGAAGAAAATATCTTCTCGTATTGGAATTTTTCACAAAGATAAAAACTTTATACCATTGAAATTTTTAAAAAATATATATTTCAGTCTCATTTATTTACATTTGCACTATCTTATTTTTGTTCGGGGAACAGAAACTGAATCTATAATCAAACCTCTAAAAACCTTACAGAAGAAAATAATAAAAAGCATTTATGAATTACCATATTTGGAACCAACATTGAACTTACATAAACCAAACTATTTGATGGACTTGGATTCACTCTATAAATTCAAAATTTGCTGCTTCATTCGTTCTGTTGAAAATAATACGAAGGAATCAAACTTAAATTTTATTCCAATTGGACATATTCACAATAATGTCACAAGACAAACTAAAGTACTATCACAAGTTGAGATACAAACAGATTTTGGAAAAAGTCGATATATCATGATGGGATAATTATGTAGAATTCAATTCCAGGAAATATAAAGGAGCGTTATTCTATTACAAAATTTAAGTATCAATTGAAAAAATCAATTAGTGAATTTCATAGTTTGCATTCTATTTCTATCACACTTGAATTCGTTTCCAATGTATAATTTCTGTAACCAATTTCGTTATTTGTCTGGATTCCCTTGGTATTTTTTTTTTCAAAAACTTCAGAACTAGAAAAAAAATAATATGTTTTTAATTTAACAGAAAGTATCAATTTCGATGTTTCTATATCAAAATCAAACTGTAAGTCACAGAAGGTAATATTGCTTCACCTGAAACAACCAGAAAATTCGGAAAAATCAACAATAAAATAAATCATCTCTCCTCGCTTGTTTCGATACTGATGGCTCACAATTTATTCAGATTGTATCGTAATCATCGCAAAAATTGGATGTAAACAAATAATCTCTGTTTCGAGGCCGACCCTGCACATATCGGAAGCAAACGGACATCCTACCGACTGTGATAAGTAAATCATTCTTCGCCAATATTGAAGCTCAGAATGGGGAAAAATCGCTCCGATAACCAGTCTGTTGTCGGAGTTTATCAAATTTATTACGCCATAATCGTGGTTAATACCCATGGTTTTCAGTGGCGATCTGAAATGGATACCACTTCCGGCGTGGGCGACAAATTTCAATAAAGGTTCAGTGCAGATTGCTCAGCCGTATGTAGTTCTGACACTGTATGAATACTGGATATCTGGAACGATATAAACATGGAAAGAGAAACCGATTCTTGATTTATTCGTGTAATTTGTGAAAAATCTGGGGAATTGAAATGTCTTTAATTATATGTATTTTGAAATTTCCGCAGGTACGAATGGTTATATGCTATATGCGCCGAAATAAAAAAAAAATAACTGAAGGACATTTTGTTGGATATTTCATAAAAAAGTTCTCTGTTCAGTTATGAAAATAAACCTGTAGCTGGAAATATGCAGAACTTGCTTCAGTGGAAACTAGATGAAATGATTCGACAAACTAACCATTTGGTAGTACTAGCCTATATTCGTGGTATGTTGTTCAGAATGTTTGCTTGGGTGAATATCGAAGTGGAGATCATGTCCTCACGACATGTTGAGGATGTAGACGAAACTGTCATGGTTTTTGGGAAACTCATCGGATACTTTGGTGACAGAATATGTGGTTCAAACTTCAGCTCCTAAAAAAAGAACTACAATTTACGCTCTCTCTCTCTCATGGTCGCGGACCACGCATGCATGATGACTTTACAGGCTTCATTCAGTGCAATTCTGTCATGTAGACATGCACTCCAGACTCAACAGTTCACGACCTCCTTGTTGTCGGAGGAAGTTCTACCGTAAAACAGATACAATCTGTGATGCAAACTTCTATGAAGATGCATGGAGTCTTTACGTTGAGTTGATAGAGCTCTTCCCGAGTCGACTTCACTGCTCCAAACGAGTAGAGCGAGATTGCAACGGCAAGCATATCCGTAGCAGCAACTATGATCTTCATCAACAGTTTTGATGACCAGATTTGTAAGACCTCTGGTAGGAGTCCAATTTATCTCAAAGTAGAGTGGAGTTGATTTGCGAAGAATGAAAATTCAAAGTTGTCCCTACAACTCAATATCACCATCAGATTTTAGAACGGTAAAATCCTCAACCAGTACATGTTTCAAACCTATATAGGCTCATCATCAGCTGATTATTTAAAATTTCACAATAAAAGAAGAACAACATAATAATAATCGATACAATGGAGTATAAAATATTAACATGAAGAAGAGAATATTTTATGAATTGTTAACAGTTTAATTAGTAGTATAGGTAATATGAAAATAATAATAAAATTCAATTGGCGCTCCGGTGCGACTTCATTTATAGAGAAGAGAAGATTGCCACATGTTGACAATGAAACAAAATGGTCACAATGACATAAAAAAAATTTAAGGTAGTGAAAAACGAAGATATATAAACCATCATATTTCTCAGTGATTAAACCCACTTATTAACATCAAAATCATCAAACAGCACATGAAAGCGACTTATATAGAAAATATACAAAACGAATGAATGAGGATCAAATGTCAGAAATTTATAGAGATAAAAATCGAGATGACATGGAACAATGACTAGAGATCAGTTTAATTCTCCTAATTTTAACTGAATTTTCCCTTCCTCAATCTTCCACAAACCTTTATCTACGTAATAAGATGGCACGTAAAGATGGTATGGGATGTATTTGCTCAGAACACCAGTCGATATGAATGCGGGTTTCTTTCTGTTGTTGTGTTCTGTGTTGGCTGATCTCCAGTTATTGTTCCATGTCATCTCGATTTTTATCTCTATATATTTTTGACAGTTGATCCTCATTCATCCTCTCGGACATTTCCTTTATAAGTCGTTTTCATATACCGTTTGGGGATTTTGATGTTAATGAGTGGGTATTGAGGCTTCACGCCATCCATAGTTGAGTCTCTGAGATATAAGATGTTCTTTTCTCCATAAAATATTTTCTTCTCTATGTAAGCGAATTTCATACATCATTTCATCAACTATTGTTGTTTTTCTTTCACAGTAGAATTTCAAATAATAAGCTAATGATGAACCTATATTGGTTCGAAACATGTACTGATTGATGGTTTTACCGTTCTTACATCTGATGGTGACATCAAATTGTGAAGACGACTTTGAGTTGTTATTTTTTGCAGATCTGCCGGAGTGTGTTCTGGGTGGCGTTGTTCTATCCTTAATGACTGATGGAAGTTTTTCTCCAGCGGCATAAAGTTTGAAATCATCCATATGGAACAAATAAGTGACGTTATGCCTATGGGTCCCGGTTGTTCCACAGCTATACCCTCGAGTATTTCTGAGCGCAACGGATAACGGCAATAGAGAGATGCAAAACAGAAGGGGACTGAGCGAGTTCTCCTGAAATACTCCCCGGGATACCACAGAGCATCTGAGCTAATGCAAGATGAGCTTATGCGATGATGTAAAAAATGCCTTGCCTTCCAGATCATAGAAAGGTTACGCTTGAACTATATCGAGTCCTGCTCATATATTCGTTCGAATACTGGGTCAACTGGGAAAAGTATATAAAATGTGCTCATAAACAACTTGTAACGTGAATTCAAGCATGTTATCAATTCGTAATTCTAAGGAATGAGGAGGTCCTTCCTTCGACAAACCAATCCGGAATCGGCTGCTTTCCATCCAGATGGCCAGATGGCGTTGTGTGCTTGATAGTTTTTCACACCGATAAGTGTTCAGTACCTCTCGGTCTGGAGCAGCAAAGTTTTTGGAACCCAACAATTCGAACTCTATCTGGATTCATCATCAATTCGAACTCTATCTGGATTCATCATATTGTGCAGTTTATTGGGTAAAGGTTATTGAATCTTCCTGCTGAAAGCTTCGAACTGCACTAGGACTAGATTATCTGAGTTGAGTGAGTACATGTGTTATTAGATGTCCAGAAGGATTCCAACTGATCAACGCACTATTGCACTTCTTAGCAGTCACTTGCATTCATATATTAGCGAAGCAGTGCTGTTTGAAGGTCGTGTTTGGTGGTTAGCAGAAAGCCTTCACTGAGAAAGTTGTCATAATTCGCCACAATGTAGGCATGAATGGACTTTAGACTACCTTGTAGCCCATTGCACATTGTATACGAGTCGCGTGTTGTCTCGCCAATGTGATCTTGGCCTGCCTTCATCTTGTGCATCCTTCATTGAATCTTCCGAACCCCAAGGTCTGGATTTCGACCTATCGATTCAGAGAGCGATTAAATGGAGCTGTATACAGCAGTGTTGATTTGCCAGATGTCAGCCTCTTCTGTAGAAATATCGTGAACGACTGCAATCAAACAAGACAGTTCTTGTAGTTTCAGGATCCCGATTATCTAGAGTGTGTTCGTATTTCCTCCATTGGTGGCATGATGCGAGTCTCCACCCCAGCCGTGGCAATGAGTGGTGTAGAACTGATACGTAATGCATAAGGTTTTGGGTGGAAAAGGCGTGGATGTGTTTCATAACACAGGACATACATTCACGCCCTGTACGCTTTACGCCCAGGCTCACTACTACCATAGCAATACATAATGCCATCCCTCAGCTCATACGTCCACTCAAAGCGTCTGGTGGGATTGCCATTGTCGTATGTTGTAAAAAATTCTGGTTATGAACCCCACCACCTCACCGTTGACCCCTAGTCCAAGTAGGGTCAATTGTTCATAATCAAATGTAGGGCCCAATAGACCTATCACCGGCATTGGAGGAAGATATGTTCTTCCTTACGGGTGCGCCTAATCTGTCGATCCGGTTTTTAACCATTTGGTTGGGTAAGTGATGGCGCAACAAACCGAAGTTCTATGATATTGGATGACCCTTCTTGAGTATTTTTTCCATCCTTATTATCATTATTATTCACTAGGTCCCGCTGCAGAAGAAATGAGAGTTTCGAATTTTATTTCGAATTCTCTCAACATCATTGAAATTCATTACACGATTTATAATTGCATGAATTATTTCCATCTGAATATAATGTAGGATGTGAAATATAAGAATAATGACAAAAAGTTCCACAGCAATCATTTTCGACTAGTCAGAGGTCCTTGGGGAGCAATATTATAATGACATGGATGAAACACTCTGCTTTTTCCCTTCATTCACTCGAAGTTTTGTAGGCCTAGAAAGAGGAACATTTTAAATAAAGCGACTCTCAAATATCCTTCTTCATCCATTTCAATTTGCCCAAAGAAAGTGTCATCTCAGAAAAGGAAATATAAATGGTAAGAGCTGAGTAGTCGACGACATTGGCGGCGACCGAAATTTCGAGTGGGTAGAAAAAATAATTGATCTATGTTTTTAAATACCACCTCTCTCTCCCCTGAATTATTTCCAAATGGCACTCTATGGATGACTGACTCCGAACGTTCCGTCCATTACTGCAATGTGCATCTTCAGCGGTAATTGATATCAATGTGTTGCGATCTCTCAGTTGGAATAATCTTTCATGAGATCAGACCTACACAAAAAAATAACGATCAAATCAATAGAATATCATCAGAATCAAATGAATAAAAGCGTGAGTATTCCTGGAATAATAATTTTTTTCAGTGAGATTAATATTATGATCAATTAACAACTGTCGATTTCGTTTATGATGAATATGGATACTACCTGGGCTGGAAAGTCTCGGGCATAACACATAGATGGTGATATTTTTATTGCATTAACCGCTTTTTAGCTTGTACTGAATTTTTTAAAAAATCTGTTGAAATTTTATGATTTTCTATTCATAATTCAGCGAGTTATTGTGCTAAGAGTGACACTTATTTTGTTATTTTCAAAACAATGGATCAAACACAATTTCGTGTTTTAATTCTACACTGCTTTTCTATGGGAAATATACCGTTTAAGCAAAGCAATGACTTGAAAAGTGTTATATGGCTTCCGCTTCATCATAAGTAACAATTAAATGTTTGTTTGCAGACTTCAAATATCAGAAAATATAAAAAAGTTCACAATGTAATTTTGAATTATCGAAAAGTGAAGTTGTAAATATATTAAAAAAATGTTTTGTTTGCTTTATATTGCATGAGCATTTGATTATGAGAAAGCTTTGTTCAAACTAAGTGCCGCGCGAGCTCAGTGTTGACCAAAAACAAGAACTTCTCGATGATTCTAAGCAGTGGAGCAGTGGATTCTAAAAGGAGAGCAACTGGTGAACTTCGTCCAAAGCGCCAGGAAGCACAACAATCGGCTAGAAAGGTAGAAAGGTTATGACCTCAGTATTTTGAGATGTGCGTTGTGTAATATTCATCGACGATCTTGAGAAAGAAAATATTATTCACAGTGGTGATTCTGTAGCGTCATTGGAGGGTTTGAAGGCCAAAACTGCGAAGAAACGACCTTATATGCCAAAGAAAGAAATGTATTTCATCAAAACAGCGTATAATGTCACAATCCGATGTGCGAAATTTTTTCATTCGCAAACCTCACAAAATGCTCAGAGTTGAAAATTTTTGCTGAAACTGAGGCCTACAAAAGTAGTATTGGAATGTTGGGGCGGCGGTGAAGTGACTGTGTGGCCCTTGATGAAGATTACGTTGAGGAATGAAACCAATTTTAATCAGGCCCGGGTCTTTTTAGCCCATGTGTTATATCAAATCAAATTATTCAGTCTTATATACATTTCATTCAGTCATCAGCCTAAAACAACTGTGGATACCAACAATCGAAACGTCGTCAAGCAACTTGGTTTGGAAGCTTTCTTAACTCTAATTAATACAGTTTATTGTATGATTTTTGCTATAAAGGGGTTTTCAAAAACCGCGACACGTGTTTCGCTATATAATAGCTTTCTCAAATGCTTTATAAAGCTCAGATCATACCTTCTTTGGAGTATTGTTCTCATGTAAGGGGCTCCGCTTCTGAGCATACCCTAAAGCTGCTGGATTCCAACCAGAAAAGAGCCATCTGCCTGACTGGAGACATGAACATCACTTGAAACCTTGATAGTCTGGAACACCAAAAAAGGTTGAAGATTTGTCTATCTTTTGAAGATACTTTCACGAGAGGTATTCAAGTGACTTCTCATATTCGATTCCACCAAGAGCAGTACATATCAGAAGTACGCGACGGACTGTGGCTGTTCATCGTTTTGAGGTTCAACTCAGTACACCTTGAAATTCCTTTATTAGAAACTGCCTCTATGTGGAATAAATTTCCTGAGAACATTTTTCTTAATTAATTCAATCTTCAGCGATTCAAATCCAACGGAAATCACGACTTTAACACTGGCACCTTTCTCGGAGCACCTTAAGAATTTTCCTGTAGTGCCTGTGTTTTGTCCTTAAAAAAAACGCCAGCAGTTGAAGTGTCACAGCTCAAAAATTTACACAATACACACAATAATTGTATAATCAAAACAGAAAAAATAATTTGTTAACTTCATAAAGATAAGTTCATAATGTTGAGAATTAAAAACAGTCCTATTCAAATCGTAAATGAGAGCAAAGATTTGGGTCTTTGGATCGACACTGACCTCAGATTCACAAAACATGTTAATCAGCTGTGTAAGGCCTCATATAACGTGTTACAGCAGCTATACCCCAGTAGGCACTTGATGTCAATAAATATAGTTTCAAAAAACTAAAAAACACGCTTTTAAGGAACATCGAACTGAAAAGTTAATAATATTTTTTTAAATAAGTTATTGTAACTAACGAAAAATACAAATATTATTGTGAAGGAAGCGACGTGCGCCTGATATACAAAAATATGGCACAAAGCAACCTCGCTTTTTTCACAATAATACTAGTATTCTTCGTTCGTTATCGTTTTAAGCTTATTAAAAAATATTTTTAACTTTTTAGTTCGATGTTCTTTAAAATCGTGTCTTTTAGTTTTGTTAAACTATATTTATTTTTTACTCTGTAGTCGGATTTATTGTCAAAAATATTTTTTTAAGTTCTAGTCACTAGTATTATAAATCATTAACAGACGGCGTACGAATGTAAAATTCCTTTCAAACAACATAATGAAATTTGAGGTCTCAAATTCTATAGTAATACTGAGATGCAAGAAGTCTCCAACAGAGGGCGGATAGTTGTAAAATTTGTTTCGCAGTAAAGAGAAAATTTGCAGTAATAATTTCAAAAAAAAATTCAGTCTTGATGTTTTGATTTGAAGTTTCATTCAAAATATTAAT
>WOGO01006785.1:0-11550 GCA_015342085.1 Leptinotarsa defecta | reverse complement strand
TACATCGTATGATGCCACCATTTGATCCACACAATCTACCCCCGCTTTTGTCGCATTATACAGGGTGATCATTTCTGGCTTATTTTCATCTCCAGTACTTTCGTCGATTTTATCGTCATGATGCATAGTAGACAGTAATACAACTGATTTATTTTTTTTCGGTTCATAAGATACTAAAGTCATGTCTTTAGTGAAATCAATAGTAATTAACTATGAAAAATTTACTATTCATTTCATGTTTAGAGCATACATATAGATATTTATTAATTTTTGGCACTGTTAACTCCAATTTCCTCGAAGCATACATCTAACCTCACTAATATGAGGTTTTATGAATGGTATAACAAACATGTTTTCTTCCGTTTTCTTCCGGATATCCATTATCCGACGTACAATTCGTAAAACAGCAATGCTTTGTTGGCATGATACTAGCACAAAATAATTTTTTATATCAGATTTATATTTTTAAATAATAAATTATTATTATAATTGAAATATATTACGTAAATAACAATGTTTCGCATGTGAATAGTTTATATTTGTCCCTCTCGTGACATGTTCGCTGTACTATTCTCAGGAAAAAGGCTCATTGAAAAATTAATATTGAGACACTCCAAACATTAAATAACTTCTACATTATCTCCTCAAAGTTCACTTCTGTTATCTGTATATCATATGGAAGAGGGTAATAATTTATCCAGAACAACGCTGGAACCCCTTAGTTTTATTTGGAAAACTAAACATTATGACAGCTTTGGAATATCATGAAGGAACAGATGATTCGGATCATATGAGTCACTAGAGAAATCATCGTGTATATAAAAACCTATTCATTAATGAAAACACCAGAAACTCAATGGATTCCTGACGCCATTTCTCTAGATATTCCGAAAATTGACGCCTCACACTGTAAACAATCAATCACAGTTGATATTATGTTCAGACCTCGTTAATCCTTAGCTCAAACAAGTTTCTAGTCCAAGGAGCAGTAGTTGATTGATGGAAAACAATTTCGATAGTTGCCACATCATATTATCTATGAAAACAATTTCTTCAAATGAAAGTTTTTGATGACACTATAATATTGAGGAGGCTCGTACATTTCTTATATACCTAGACCTAACCCATTCGTACAAACTATCTTCTTCAATTTCTATGATATGGCTATTTCACGTGAAAGGGTTATTCTTTGCCTATATTTCTTCTGTGAGGCTTTTGTTCAACTGCCCAATTTTCTTCAATTGAAAATTATGTATACATTTCATGAATGAACAGTAATAATGATATCCACGGATCGATTCCATTCACATTTCTGAAAGTTTTTTATAAAATAAATTTTATAATGTGCAAAGTGTGTGTGCAAACAACAATCATTGTTATGAAATAAAACTCAACATATTTGAATAAACAATAAAATTAATATACTATTCACACAAAAATTCATGATATGAATAATGTGAAATGTCGTTTTTCTTGTTGCAGGTTAGTACTTCTTTGAAGATTCTTTGGGGAGAAAAAAGTTCCTTTGTGTTTGTAAGTATTTTTTCACTTTCTCACCTTCATTCAAGTTCAATTTGATACCATAAACATAAAATCAATTGTTTTTTTTTTAATTTTTCGCAAAATTGAACACATTTCATTCCTCCGTTTCTCTCCAAAACTGTGGAAAACATTCAAAGAAAACGAGAAAGTAATCAACTTCAAAATCTTCACAAAGATATATGTATAGACCATCCACATATGTTTCTATCAGATACAAACTATGAGCATAAGCCAACAACTACTTTCAAATATTAATCTTTATTCTATTCAGTATGTATTCCAACTCCAACTTACATGAAAAATATCATCTCAAGGTTCAGACCAAACTCCTCTTCAGCATCTTATTGGATAACTTGAAAGACGAAATATTAATTTCTCGCATTAAATTGCGACTTTCTGTCACCGCAAGATATAATTCCACTTCAACCACGATAACAGTTCATAGAAGCATTAATACGGTTAGTTGAATTATTCTTAGTCATAGGGATTGGAAAGGAAATATTTTTCAAGAGAATTTAGCTTTTGGGAAATTTCTTTTCCATGTTTCTACTTTTCGATCTCTTCCCAAAAACTATATCCCCTGAAATTATTTTCCGTTCCTTTATGTTTTCTAATAACACTAGCCAACGAATAAGAAAAAAAAATTGCGACTAATATTTTAATGGCTATACATGAGAGTTTAAAGCATCACGTAAAGATTTGGAGTTATACTTATTTTTATATAATACAAAAACTTTCACATATTGTAGGGAAATATAAGATCAAAACGAGAAAAAAAAAGAATGTATTTTGAGGATAACAGACTTTATTTACAATACACATGAAAAAACACTCAAATGAAGTCTTTCGTGCATAACCTTTTTGCAAATGTTGACTTTTGATTCCCCTCAAAGGAAACAACAATAATTCCCCATCATTGCAGCATCCCATCTGCCTTGGTAACGTTGCACCATTGTCAGTATGTCTTGGTGGAACCTTTCCCCTTGTTCGTCACTGACAGCACCCCAATTTTCTGGAAAAAAATTCAAATGGGAGTGCAAGGAATAGATTTTGTGAGACATGCGACATCACATCCTGCAGTAGTTTTCAATTTGTTCTTCTACAAGTGTTTCGTAATTTTCTACTTTCTTGTTCCCTAAAAATTCCGAAACAATTCTTTGGAAAGACCTCCAGTCAGCTAATTCAACATTACTTAATTTTTGATCCAACTGTTGATATATCAGTAGTTTTCTAATTTGTGGTCCAACAAATATACCTTTCTTGAGCTTTGCATCACTTAATTTAGGAAAAACGTGTTTGAGATATTTGAACACATCACCTTCTTTGTCAAATGCTTCTAAAAAATTGTTCATTAACTCCAGTTCAGCGGTAACAAAACGTTTTTGGTATTAACAAGAGGTATGTTCATCATGTTAGCTTGAACTGGAATATATTCATCTCTGGGAGGCCATTCTTTTACTTGATAATTGCTCTATGATGCCCTACTGTTCCAAAGGCAAAAAAAACAGCGAAACTTCGTAAATCCGCTATGAAGATTTAGTAATAGTCGTATGACTTTCAGGTCAGTACATATTTTCCACTTATATGTATTATAACTTATTGCATTTAGAATAAGTGACATACTTTTGTATGTTTCTTTCATGGCAACTGCATGTGCAAGAGGAATAAAGGGTCTTTTGTTACCATTATGGAGCAGAACGGCCTTCAAACTTGTTTTAGACGAATCTATAAATTAACGCCATTCGGCCGGGTAATGAACAAATCACAAGTTTTTCATCATACCATTTGGATTTACACAAAAACAAATTTTATCTTGCATAGTAAAAAACGAGAATAGCTCATGGTTACGGTTCCTAACTAACGTAACTTTGGTTTTAGGGGCTAGTAAATTTCATTGTTATAATCTAGACCCTAATAGTTCAGCATTCTCTTTGGACAAGTGGAGGAAAAGGGGCAAAACAAATTTGGTATCCCGTGTTCCTATCATGTTCGCCTTCAGGGACCAAATATTAACAAAGAACTGCCTTTAGCATTGCGATCGTGAATTTGCTGTAAACTAGTGTAATTTTTTCAGTTTTTTTCAACTAGACAAATCGTGAGCTATCTTTATTGCAAAAATTCATTCGAAAATAACAAATAATAGCTCATCAAATACCGAATGCTATTACTAAAATCGTTGTTTGTAAACTTTCTTCACAATCAGTAATTTTTTTTTAAATGGGACAATTAAACATGACTAACGTTCTCACGTAATCATTATTACTACTATTACGTAGCGTAGGCTGTTCATTTGTTTACACCTAGAATAGATTAGTTTATCGATTGGGTTTCTAAAATTGCTATGCGAATATTATTGAGAAATCTCGCCAGGTCGTTGACTTCCCGAACGAGGTTATGTTTACAAACCAATTCGTTAAACCAGTGACTGCACACACATGATTATGACAACGGTACAGGACGGTACCAAATTTTTTGAGACAGTCTGTTGAATTGAGAAATCCGTCGAATTGTGTTGCGAAATTCTGTTATCCAAACAAAAACTGTGCTCAAACGAAATATCGAATAATTAAGAACGGAGAATCGTATTTTTGGGGGTGGTCCAAAATATACCAAATAAATTATCAGGAGAGATATGAGCACTCAAGTCAAGACTGAAGTTGATAGCGTCCATTTCACGAAAAACGAAACATATTCGTTCTATCTAATACCAATTCGGAGTTTCAAAACTATCGAATTTGTTAATAAACTGTCTGCTCCAAGAAGAAGGTGAATTTTCATTTTTCTCAAAAATATTTTTTCACCCTCAGATATGATACACTTGTGTCAGCGTTTTTTTTTCATCTCTTCAGTTGTCGCGAAACGCCGTCCTTCCATGGGCCTCTTCAATCTTGAGATCAGAAAATAGTCGCTAAGGGTCAAATCTGGTAAATACGGTGGCTGAAGTATGACTGAGGTGTTGTTTTTGGCTGAAAAATTACAAGCCATGACGACTGAGCAGGTGCATTAATGCAGATGCAAAAGGCTTGAACTGTTTCTCGACGATTTTCTTCACGTTCTCAACATTTTTATCGATTATGCTGGGGCATCTAGGGCAAGTGTCGTCATTCACACCTTCTCGATCACTTGTGAAAAACTTGTGAACATTTTCCTCATCTTTTTGACCATACCCAGAAATAAAAGTTCTATGTTAAGATTTTCTAATGGAATAGATAGGGGAATATAACAGGCTTATCAGCTGGTACTGCTTGAGGAGTTGCCATAAGTTTAGTGCTTCTTATTTTTCACAATATCAATATTTTCGGAAAACCACCGCTCTCTAATTAATGCTATAGAACTTTCGAATATAGTATTATGACAATATCATGACCGCGATATCCTTCTTTACCCACTGATGCTGAGGAAGGCAGCGATTCACTTTTCTACTTAGAGAATAAATGTCATATATTGACAATGTGATAATGTACTCACGAAATTCGTGACAGGTTTTCATGCACTATTAATGTTATTATCCATTCATGAAGATTATCGGCAATCGCGACGAATAGGACCCAACTACAGCTCTGTAAAAGTATATGGGAGCGAAATTTGTCACGCGCGATATAAATAATTTTGTAACACTAAAACATTTCCCATTTCCGTCTCTTCTGAATTTGCATAATTGTATCACCAATTTCATCTCCGTTAGTTTCCTTTACAATCATCAGTGTTCCAGTCTAAATATCTGTTGGCTATATAAGAATCATGAGTGTTACATGAATTTCATCATAATATCATTTTTTTCATTTTTCATCTAGATTGCTGTTAGATGCTCAACTAACGGTTTAGTTATACAACTGCACAAATAATCTGAAACTGAGTGAAGCAAACATCAGAATATTGATATACTTAGTAGAAATCTGACGGAAGTTATTGTCTTTAGCCGTTTATCTTATATTCAAAATGAATTTCCACAGAATAAATAGGTCATCAATTGAACAAGTCGAATATTTTCATATTGGCATATTTGTATATACTAGTTTCAGAATTCCTACCGCATAAACGAAATATTTCATTACATTCTTGGAATATAAACTATCTTTCTTCAGGATTCAACTTTTGGAAATCACTTTTTATTATCGCAATAGAAAATGTACGAGGAAAATTATCCCTTTTTCAAATTTTTTCATATATATGATGGAATTGGCCGACACATGATGAAAATCCATAACAAACGTATTCAAAAAACACTTTATCGTGGGATTTTCTCTAGACAGTTTTACAAAAACGCATATAGGAATTTTCTTCCTACCTTCATTCATTTGTTTCTTCCATAATTGATTCCTTCATGCTGCTCTACTGCTATTGTTGGTCTTCAGGGCGATAAATTTGGGATATACTTCGTTTTTTATACATTGGTTGAATAACAATATGTTTTGTGTCATTGAAACACATCGTAGAATAAGTTTGAAGTACCAAATGGCTAAAAACCTCGTAGGGGTTTGAGGGAATTGACAGATATTGATGAAACTATAATCCATAACAATGAAATGTTTTTTGAATACAAAATTTTTCATATTTTTGTATTCATAATGGAGTTTTCCAAAAGGTGGATTAGAAAAGTCTAGCCTAGAAGCTACAGGTTCTTAGTGGTAGTTAGACAATTTTATAAAATTTCAAAAGAATCAGGTCTCAACTATTTTTTTAGGCTCTCAGCAGATAATCTATCTATTTCGAGGAGATCTATATAACAGAGTGAACTATATTTTTCAATAAGTGCTTTCAGAAAAACAGTGACACATTTCATAAAACTAGGCAATAGTGTTTAGTTTTTCTTTGGTACTACCAAAATCCGTTTCTTTTTGAGGTCCTCTTAGAAAATGGGAATGGATATCGAATGAATCTTCATTATGAGCTTCAAATCATAATTGTTTATGAAGAACTCGACAAAGTTGAAATTACAGAAACTCGCCCCTTCCATAATGGTTCGTTACTGGAGTTGGTTGTGCAAATAGCAAATGACTCAAATGTTCTTTATACAATTTTATAACACTCATAATCAATGATTAATGAATTCTGACACTTTTAACGAATATCCTTCGTCGAAGAGTTGCCACAAGTTCTTGTTTTTCCTGAAATTAAAAAACAATGGTGCAATCAAAGAATAAGGGAAAAAGATAGAAACATCTGAATTTTTGAGGGTTGATATCGACAAGAATTTAGAACATCTGATGAGGTTATTTTGCCACCAAAATATTACAGTGAACTGACAGCAATTTTATTTCATTTTTCAAACATACTATATTGATAGTTATGACAATATCATCGAAATCTATCAGAAGAATCTCATTGAAATTGAATAAGTCAAGCACGTAGAAGATGTGGCAGTTGATAATAATTTTAGTGATTCAAAATGTTATTCCTCATACAACAATTGAAATAATAATTCAAAAAAATGTCTAAATTTGAATCAACTTCCTAGAAAAGGTAAATGATTGGGTGTTCTACAGCAATATACAATTCTCATAACAGTTGAAACCAATTTGAAATAAAATAATCCAATAATCAATTTTTTTCTCAAAATTGTCCGTATAAATATTTTCCAGGTGAAAATAGGGTTCATCAAGGCTTCAGAAGTTTTTCTGAATTCACATTCTGATGACGTTATACTATATTCGGAATATTTGGCTATAATAGAGTTTCATTTTAGTACTTTCATATTTTAGTAACTGCAGATTTCGGAAAGAAGTCAATATTATAAGAGTGGCAACCTTTTCTTAGTGTTTTATTATTTGGGGAAAAATTTTGAAAGGTACCAATTTTTTTCTGTGTTTCATTACTCTCAAATCTCATAGCCTTCTTCTGCAGTCGCAGTCGATTACGAGTTACTTTTAGCTTCAAAAGGTAATTTAACAATATGTTATCAATTTTCAGTCATTCTGTCATCAATTTTGTTGTAGATAGTTCAACGGAATGTTTTTTGGCAGTTTTATGAGTGAAATAATGATAATAAAGAAGAATCACAGCATCCTCAATCATAACCGATTAACTCGTGAAGTTCTTTTTCATCCTATTAGATACCAGGAACAGAAATGAATATTGGATCCAAACCTGAGTCTTGTGGTCTCCCATTATATATTATTTATCTTGATGAATATAAGCTAGTTTGCACAATATCATGTCTACTTCTGAGATGATTCGAAGTATTCATGTATTATTTAACGAATTATCTTCTGAAAAAACATTAAATTCTTTGAATTATCGTGTGGCCACCATGTATGTAACAGCTGAACAATAAATCATATTGTGTTTTTACATGGACTTCCAATTTCCCAACGACGAATAACAGTAAATTTGGCAGCGGCATAATATATGAGTTGATGAGGAAAGGTGTTTAGACCGTTTGTAGCTAGCTATATCAGCGGTCAGTGACTGCTTATTTCAAAAAGGTCAGATGGGCAATTCAAACTTTGTATGGGTGTGTCTCGAGGAATACTTGTGTATTTTCATCATTAGGTAATGAAAATGTGGAAACGATAATATATGGACTATAAGGTTTCAAACCTCCTAGAAATAAGTGCCTAGAGATGGAGAATTTAATAATTTCGACCATATACACGGTAAACCATGAATGGGAATGAATTCCAGTGAAATTATGTAAATGATTGTAGAGAGTCATATGAATATTTTTGACTCGTGATGAAGGAAGTGAAAAAATAAAATAGTTTTGGAATAGTTCAATTTTAAATTAAAATTCTGGATGTGGAACTTTTTAATTATACCTATTCTGGAATTTTCTCGACGCATATAGATACAGTAATTCTTCATAGTTGCTAAAATACGACGATTTTTCCGAGTTGATTGAAACAAAACTGGTTGCACAGTTCCATGCAGCAAAACAAACATGCAAAAACTGATTCAATAGTAACTGATTCGGCTGTAGTGAAAGTAATCTAGTAACTATTATTCGAAGGATTGGTAACCCAGAATTGGCCAGAGGTATGAAATTGATGGGACTTGGAACCATAAAGCAGTAGTTACAATGATTATAAGAAAGTAGCGTTCTTCGGAAGATTACCCTTTACCTGTTTTGTACTATGCGTAAAACAAACGTCTGTTTGCCATTTCGAAAACGATGGACAGCATCATAATACCAACAGCATCATGATACGTTTCTTTTAAAGTGATAACTTTGAATTCCCAACGTTAAATCAACAAAATTTACAAACTGAATCATATTTACATTTCAGAAAAAACACATGAAATATTATGAAGTTCCAAATACGACCAAAACTTCATGAAAACGTCAAAAAATGTTCAAGAAAGGAAAAATAAGTATTAATGCTTATATGTCATTTACATATCACTCATGTGTCAGTCATCACCTTACTCTATTATATGATATACACATATTTGATGCGAACAAATATGGATATAATCCGAAAAAAAAATCCACTTCAACTTGAATTCGCGTCTTTCCTAGTACTACGATGCCCATGCTAAATGACCTAGACCACAGACGTTCATAATGAAGAAAGGCAAAATATTGATAATTAATTTTATTTAGATTCTTCAAATGTTGGTTTTCAATGAGAACTAATGATACTGATATTTATGAATTAACTCACGGAAGATGAGTTTGCGATGAAATATGTATCTATACATATTTGAAACTTAAAAATACTCTATTTATAACATCCCAAAACAGACATATATAAGCTGTTTTATGAGAAATCAAAATAAATGTATTTTGTATCACTGAAAACCTTCATCTTTTTGCTTATTTTATGACCTGAACACATCGATGAAAAACAAACTTCTCATTTTCATCATCTTATATATTAATGATTTCGAGAGATTTTCAAGTATGAAAAAAATGTATGTGTAACAAACCACAACGAAAGTGTTTCAGATGGCGATAATAAATATATAATTTAAAAACGTTTCTTAAAGTATTATCTTTGCATAATTGTAAATAGTCAAAATAACATTAGTCTATACTAGTATTAATGATAATGTTTTTGATTTAACAATAAAAAAAAATATTTCCTCGATTGAAAAATCGAGGAAATATGTGGTATATTCATGATGTTCACTATTCAAAAAAATATTTCAGTCATGTAAAGAATGTATATAATATGTCCCAGAACAAACGTCTCCAAAATGACGTTGATATTCACATCCGAAAATCATGTCTGATCTGTTTTTGTTTATTTGTTTATCTGCATACTTTTTGAAAAGCTTATATTTATATGACTTATTTTTTGCAAAGATATTCTTCAAAGGTGAGCCTCTTTAAAAAATAATCATAGAAATGAGGTCGTGAAAAAGCCCATATTTCCGAACAAGATATATCCAACCCGTATTACATCTGAAAAGTAATCGAACATTAATTGTTTCGTGAGATCACTTAACTGATTTTAATAAAATGTTCACGCTGGCTCGTTGTCCCGCAGAAAACCTTGCCATCGTCTGCTACACAAACTGAATAAAAATTTAGCGATGTCTCGATTACGGTGTTGGATACTTCTACAATCTTATTTCATTTCCAAGTAGAAACTCTTGTTCTGAGAAGAACAAACTTGTATCGCTGCCTTCTTGTATGTGCTAGTTTGTCCCACTGATGATTTCGGTGATGCAGAAAGAAAAATTTTCGTAGAGTCGATACATTTTTGAAACATGAGAAATCTGTGTTCGTGAAAGAATTCAGATTTTGGAATGAAGGTCGGAAAAAACGAGGAGAAATGTTGTAATCGCCTTCGCTACTACACCATTCTTGGTGACTTACTGCCACTCAAGCTTCAGATCATCTTCTTTCTTCTAGTATTCTCCCAACTCAAGTATTGTCTATGGATTTTGGCCTTCTGAATTCGATCCTACAGTTGCAGTTCGATTGCCGAATCGATCACAATATTCCTCGTGCTGTTCGTCTGTCATCATCCTTTCTCCAGGTTTGGTAGTCTTTGCTTTCTCCCAGATGTTAGCAACTGATATTTTCATTTGGTCGTTGGAAATTATTGCCTTTTCTTTTATTTTGGGGGTGTTTCCTTCCATATGTTGACAAATTTTCACTTAAGATTGTTTCCACCGATTTCAGTCGACCTGGAAGAATGAGGTTCATTCTCTCCATTTTATTGTTGTATTTCTTCTGCGAATATGGTGATGTATGCTTCATCTGATAAGATCAACGGGATCATCTGAAATTTCATTTTTTTAGAACATACTGCAAAATCTTTTTTGGAATTTAGAGGTAGGCTGGATTGATTAGTTGTTCTATATCTACCCCAATACTCTTGCAGGTCTCCTACTGCTGTTGATTCTGCTATACTTGCTTCAAATATAACTTCCGTTTCCCATATGTATTACTGTCATGAGCCTTTGATATTCATATGGTGTACATTCATCTCTTCTACCTATTGAACCAAAATATTTCTCTCCGTGGGTGAAACCTAGTTTATCCTTAAAAATATTCTCACCCATTCATAATTTCTTGAAACTAAAACACGCTTTGCAAATATCTTAAAGAAGACATGTACTTTGGCAACACCGTACGCCCGATTCATATGTATGACCGTGTTGTTCAGAGTACTGTAAAAATGCAATTCATTCATGTCACTTCCTAAACCGGTTCGAAGCAGTCAGTTCATCGAGTGGTACCTTAGTACGAATGAACAAGAATTCCGATAAACAAATTTTTTTCGTCCTGCAGAGCAGAGGCAGAACTCGTTTCATTAGATAACACCAACACTTTGAATGAACATTTACTGCAAATGTAGGCTCTTGTGTCTACCAGACGCTTCACAAAACTAGCTTATTGTTCTGGTAATTCAGGACTCATTCATGAAAACTATAGCGAATCATTTAACGTCTTGCTATACAGGGTGTCCCTGGACTTCCTCTTTTCCTCTCGGGAATGTATAGATGGGGTCAAAATGTCACCAGTACTTCATATAACTTTTTTTCCTAAAATCCTTCGTTACCAAGTAACGGGCCCTCGAAGTTACAAAATGAAAAATGTTTTTCTTTGATAAC
>WOGO01006784.1:0-11551 GCA_015342085.1 Leptinotarsa defecta | reverse complement strand
ATCCTTTCCACGAACGATCCCGTACCCCAATTCAAAATCCCGTATCGCAAATGACAATGAATAGTGGCATAGTACAGACTCAACAAGATTTCAGAATCACAGTAGTTAGACAAGAATCTTAACGCATAATATTTGTTACGTAGTCGATATGTGGTGATCAGGTGAGTCTGTAATCAACTGTGATGCCTAATAATTTAGTTTCTTTAGAGGATTCTACATGGAAATCATCATCCTCATATATACTGAAAATCTCATACTTGTAATCATAGTAACTTTCATCAGCACAGTTTTAGTTATATTGAGTTTCAGGCGATTTCCACTTGACCATGTTATAATTCGCTGGTATACCTTTCCAGTAATATCTGATAGAGTTGCCGAGTCTTTCTC
Organism: Leptinotarsa defecta; assembly: GCA_015342085.1. NCBI lineage: Eukaryota > Metazoa > Arthropoda > Insecta > Coleoptera > Chrysomelidae > Leptinotarsa > Leptinotarsa defecta. Next base: position 11,164 of record WOGO01006784.1, on the reverse strand, counting down.
TGTTGAAAGGAAATTTGTATCATCCGCATATGTTACCACGTGTACTGATGAAAGTTGTTGAAAATAGTGAAACAATTCATTCGCAAAAATGATGAAGAAAAGTGGTCTGAGTATGGATCCTTGAGGGACACCTTACTCTATTTTCCGTGGTTCACTCACAGTGACGTCAACAATAATTCTTTGAATTCTGCCTTGCAGATATGATTAAATTAACTTGTGAGCAGTCCCTCTCACGCCATATCGTTTCAATTTCTGTAGCAGTAGTTCATGGTTCATGGTGTCAAAAACTCTTGAAAAATCTATAAATGAAACAGAAATGTATAATTTGCAATCAAGGGCATTTATAATGTGTTCACTGAAATCACATAGAGCTTTTTCTGTACTCTTATTTCGTGTGAATCCGTGTTGGTTTGATGAGAGAATGTTATTAATAGAAAAGAAGGAAATTAATTGATTTTTGATATTCAACTCAAATACTTTTGATACACTAGAAAGCAAACTAATGCCCCTATAGTTTTCATACAAATTTTTATCACCCTTTCTATAAATTTGTACAACATTAGCAATTTTCAGTTTGTCAGGAAACATTCCATATTCTAGTGATAGGTTAATGATGTGATGCAGCGGATATGATAACTCATGAGCACATTTTTTCAGGAGCTTGTTTGAAATCTCATCATAACCACTTGCACCCGAGTTTTTTTAGTGTTTTTATCAAATCAGTTATGTCATATTTACTAATGGGATGCATAAAAAAGGAGTTTTGGCAGATGGGAACATTATTTTCCACAAATTTAATGTCTATCTCATCATGACACTTCATAGGGGAAATTATTAGCCATCTCGATTTTTGATATCTCAACATTACCATCATTCATCCAAATAGTATTGTTTCGTTTGTCATATATTTATGCGAGATGCTTGCTCACAGTTTTATAGCGATCATCTTCTCTGGCACACTCTGAATAAAGCGAAACCAAGTCTTTGAGTTCCTGTGTGATAATATCAGAATTTTTTTTCTGTTCACGAAAACGAATTGATGGAAAAGCCACTTCAATATAATAATAAATTATATGGAATATATCATACGCAAGATTTGGGCAGGTAATGCCATCAAGATATTCCTGTAGTGTAGTTTTGTCCTTAAAAAAATAAACCACGCTTTGGAAATGGAAGTTGCGTGTAAAAAGTGCAAAAAAGTATATATTTCCACACTTACTAAAAAATAACATTCCACAAAGTTAATGACTACGGAAAACATTTCTAGAAGTATTTCCAATAAGTATTTTCGATTTAAACTTGAATTACTATTCGAAAAACACAATTTATATCTTATTGAACATTTTCAATGAGGATGTATGCTTAGACCTTCAAAACTACACAATGGATTTTGATGCAGATTTTTTTCTATATAGATAAACCTATGCACCTAATATGATGTAAATAAACACATTTTTGTGCTTACATTGCAAACACTGGCTGAACCCTACAAGATAGATTAAAAGATGTACTACAATATTGTACAACTTTAAAAGGTCTATAAAAATGTCCTTGATGGTATAGGATATTCACGTTAAGCAGTGAATGACTTCACAAGTTGACAAGTTACGGCGTTGCCAACATGTGCACTATTTCGAACTTACAATTTTTTTTGTACTGTTGATTCGTTTTATTGCTAGTAACCTTACTTACTATCAACTAACTCACTTGAAATACAATTGAAGTGGCACTTCACCTTATTTTTCATAATAAGTGATGAAAAATGGAATATTCTATTTGTATTCGTTTAATTTTATATATTTTTTAATTACAACTCGTCATCATCATCGGAATCAAAATTTGGTATGAGAGGCTGAACATCTTCCCTGTCAAACCCAAATTCTCTACCCCAATATAATTTGATGTTTTGTTCGGTATGTCGAATAGTTTCAGGTGTAGGTTTATTTAAAGCTCCTTTCCATATAGCCCGGGATTTGTCAGCTGAAGTGCCATCTCTTTCCACATCATCCCTATAAAAATTTTTTGTTGATCCCCAAATATGTCCGATGCAGTGATACGGTGGAAGACGAGGCACTTGATGCCCACATTTTTCTGCAAGCGTATCAGCTTCATATATAGGTGGTGGTTTACTCCTACAACGTAAATTTATAATGTATTGATTCAGCTTATATAAAAATTTTAATCACTTTGCAACTAAATTCACCAATTGTGGTTTGAGAATAGTGTTTTCAACTTTCGAAGAATGTTATTGTTTGATAATCATTCTTTGATATCAGCTTTCTTCTATGCTGTTTTTGGGGCTTTATTAATAACAGTGCTGTGATAACTTGCATTATCCATAACTATAACTGAAGCCTCTTCTGAAATCATCAATAGTTGGTATTCAAACCAATGCAGAGAATTTTGTTGGTTCATTTCTCCGTGGTAGTCACAATTCTTCGTCTTTAAAAAAATAATTAGGTCTGCTCCACGAATAAACCCAGTACTGCATCCAGCATGAAGTACAAAATATCTTGAAATAAAATAAATCAGCTAGTGTATTTATTCTGTTTTCATTTTATGGTTGTATTCACCTCGCACCACCAACCTTAGTCTTTTTGACACTTTTTATGTTGGAATCATTCCAAGATCGCCCATTGGTGCCATCTTTGAATACCAAAGTTTCATCCAAGAATATAAACTGGTGTTAACCGTCTTTCCTGAGTTTCATGTAATCATGTAAAAAGTGTAACCGTTTCATTGCAATACTAGGCAGCTCCATCAAACCACGACGTGGATCATCTTTTTTGAATGTAAAACCATTTTTCTTCAGAGTTTTCCATAAAGATGTCTTACAGCATTCGAAAAGATTACGTTTTTTCAGTTCATTTTCAGAGTTTTCAAATTGATATGTTTTCCAGAAATTATTGTTGTCGTCAAATATTGTATATTGAATAAATCAATACAAAATACTTACTGGTTTTGTGCATATCATAGATCACATTTCGAATGGTAGTTTGATCGAAATCATCAATATCTACCACTGGTTTCAGCCGTTTTCGCTGTTTCAACGGATTGCTGAATATTTCACTTCTATTAGATTTAGTTGCATGCGGTTTACAGTAGTAATACTCAACTTCAAGGCATATGCAAGCCTCTGAAATCAACAATCGACAAATATTTAATCCAACCCAACATTTGAATATTCGCTGTATAATTTTTGTTCAGTTCTTATAGATGTAGAAAAGGTAATTAATACAATTAATATAAGTTACGTCTCTAACATCAGTTAGTGGAAGTAAAGGTCCTCCATTCTCACGTTCTCTTTCAAAGTAGTATATTAAAGACGCTACTATTTGTTGATACTGTTTCGACAAGGCTTTAGGCATATTGAATATACGCAGATCTTATCAAAAGAAATAATGAGTTCTGAAAAAAAAAAGAAAGACTGACAGTTTTCGAGTTTTTTAGATTCGGAAACGTCTGAAATTTTACTATCAGTTGAGCAACTTACAAAATTATTTTTTCTGATTTCATTTCTATTGAACGCATTTTCTTGGGAATTATAACGTTGTTATGTCGGATATACAAATTTACCATAAATGACGTCATTCTCTTCTCAACCCACAACCATTTTTTATTCTCAGAAATAGTGGCTTATTTACGAAGCGATTTTAAGCAATATAGCATTAATACTTATCCAATTGAGTACTTCAAATACATTGTGCATTCGTTATATATTTATGTGAGCCTTTATAGCATGTAATTCAAATTACGATACCGATACTAATACGGTATCGTCGAGACACCGGTATTGCCTTACGTTCCGGGGGATATAGAATACATTGAGGGGAATGAGAAGTGCCGAATTTATCAGAACTATTCATTACTGAATGAATAAACATATTCATATATACACTTTACATGTACATAATCAAAAATATCATCCAATTCGTCAATTTTGTTAGGACTGTCAATCAAGTAAATTTTCAGTTTATACTTGTGAGTGTAACACTTTTCATATTCAGCAGGTAATTGATTGAACAGTTACAGAGCTAGGCAAGGAGAGAAGTTAATCGGTGGATTATATTCATTGGACTCCATGTGGAAAATGTTGCGTTATTGTTATAAATGAAAATACGCGTTTCAAATATAAGTAGTTGAAATTTTAAAATTTTTTATAAATAGTTCTCAAGTTCTCTTTGATCAACAGTTGTTGAATTTCGTATAATTTGTTTCGAGCATGGGAAGCTTGTGTAGAAACACCCCAGTAACTCATAACGTACCGAATTCTAGATTCAAGGGTTAGTTGTTAATCATGATAGTAGTTAATAAGGTTATTGGTAGAAATTTCTCAGATTACAATTCGAATATGGAACATTATATATATAATTTTGAAATGAGTTTATTACAATGACTTCTCCAGTTAGAGTTAGACTTCTTTGATTGACAACTTGTTTATTTTGTGGAAATTCATGTTCACTGAGGATACACTATAAAAACACACCTTTGTCTATTTTCCACGATGTTTTTTTTTTAGAGTTAGAACGTTGATCTAGTGTCAACTCTAGAGAAATGCTCACTTCAGCTTGCGTGAGCATGTTGTCTTTCAGATAGTTGGTTCACAGATGGATCGAGAACACCGGTTCCAGTGCAGGTGTTTTCAGTCGCAGACCCAGGACCGAGATATCAACCTGCCTAGGAATCTATGCGACTGTATTTCAAGCGGAAATTTACGCTTGTGTGGGGAGAGATTGGAGGAACCCAACCTCATACACAAGTCAATAAAAATATTCTAGGATAGCCAAGCGGCGTTGGAAGCTTTTGGCTCCTACCGAGCAACTTCTAAATTGATGGCAAATTGCCAAAAACGACTCTCCTCGATAGGAAAACGCAACAGATTGTCTCTGGTCTGGATTCCTGGCCATACTGGTCTGGAAAGCAATGAGGTTGCTAACTCACTTGCAAAAGAGGGTGCTGCAAGCAGCTTCATCGAACCATAACCTGTTATTAGCATCGCTTTAGGCTTTGCCCTAATGGGCATTGGCTCACTCCAAGGCGTTTATTCACCCTTTGAAGCTCGATACCAAACAGTTGTTGGACTACAGTAGGGATGAACTACAATGTCTAACAGGAGATCTTACAGATCATTGTCATTTGAATCGTCATATGAAGAGACTCGGACTATCGGAAGAAGTGTGTGTCACCTCTGTTCGTGAAATGATGAAACAGCAGAGCACATACTTTGTGTTACCCCGCTGGAGACCAAATCAGGTACGGCAAAACCTTACACCTATCATCCGACCTGAAAGACTACTCACTATACAAACAAATCACTTCAATAAGAAGCTGGGTTTATTTGGTCGAATGTGACTAGGTGTGAGCCACAATGAAACCTTGCGAGTTGCGGTAGAGGGTCGAATAGACCCACGTACTTTGTTGGAAGCGTATTGATAAAGTTTCATTCATTCATTCAAGAGAATTTGCGTGACACTGAGATATCGAATCATTCAAAATGATACTACATTCATCTTTCAAAAAAATTTCATCGTTGTCTGATATCAGCAGAAATGTGTCATTTGTATACATAACGCATGTGGCAGCTGCAATTGCGTAGGTCCTATCATTATATAATATGAAGAGTCCAGGTCCTAAAACTGATCCTTGCGAGGCACAGATGAAATGTTAGTTTCTGAAGTTGAGTTAATGTGTCGGTTTTGAAAATTATGATTTAATGAGCATTTTCTGCGTATTTCCTGAATAATATAAGTCATTTTGTAGACTGGACAAATTAACACAGTCGAATTTCCTGTAACCTTCATGAAAGAAGAAAAATAAGCAATGGAAAACTAGTTGAACTAGGATAGAGATGTGTGAGTCTATTGTTACACCCTATTCAGCAAAGGAGAAGAGTAATCGGAATGAAATTTTGAAGTAAATGCACTTTTTTTTCGATATTTGAGAAAAATATTAATGAATATTTAATGAATAATTGGAGTATTTTTATTTTATAGAAAAATAATTATTCTCTTTGAAAGTTCATATCACGTAGTGTTTTTTTATTATAGACAATAATGTCTGATAAACGTATGGATCAAAACTTCTCTGAACATAAAATTTTCATCTTTCATTTCATAATTTGCATAAAATGTACTCGTAAATAACTCAGGCACATGTTATGAGTTGGTAAAATATTGATTATTCTCAATTTTTTCAAACTTTTCTTCAATAGATTGGTTTGTGTAATTTTCTTCATAGAACTGAAAGTACACATCAGTACGTCTCATCTCCCTCAAAACATCTGAGAGCAAAAGAACTCTCTTTTTGGTTACACTTTATGTTGTCAATGGCGCATTTATATGAATCATTCAAACAAACAAATGGAAATTTTTTTCATGCACGTTTTCTATATGGAAATTCCAAAAAAAAATTCATGAGTAGATACTTTTGAGATATTCTTTATCAAAATATCATTAGTAGTTCTTTCTTCGATAACTTCGAAACGAAATAGCTGAAATTTTCCAGTTTTTTCCTTTCATCGGTGTCCCATCAGCTCTTACGATTGCAGTACTATTCCAACTTGTAGTTGGCAAATAACTTCAATAGAAATATATTTACAAAGTTTTGACAAATATCTATATTAAAATCTGACAAATCAATCAACAACCTCACAAAAATTGTTCTTTATATATTATTTCTACTAAACACTTCAAACTGGGCGCTAATGACTATGATGATGTGATACCACATTACTCCCCCCTTTGATTGGGATTTTGGATGTCTTGAATAAAAAATTTCTCTTTCTTGCCAGAGCGGATGATGGAGGACCTTTCCGTAGAAACAATGTCTATTTCATATTCATTCTCAGTAGGCTAATTTTGTATATATCTGATCCATCCTGATGATTCTCTATAAAAAATGGTTCAAGTCTCTCTATGGAAATATGTTTTTCCTTATTGTTGATCAAAACCGTGAAATATTTGTCATTTCGCTTCAAAATCTTGTTTGGTACAAACTATGGCGGGAAAATTGTTGATAGATCCTCAGATTATTTTCCAGAATGGCATTTCAATGATAGCTTTCATAGTGCTGTGGAACTTTCCAATCATACAATTAGAACTTGGAGGATATGGCTTACTTCTCAAGTTATTAAAACGCAATATTTTGGAAAATTCAGAGAATAATGCACTCTTGCAATGTCTTCCTTAATCTGTTGTTATTCTGGAAGGTTCTCCAAGTCTATTGATACATCTATTATATAGTGTCCTAGCCACTGTTTCAGCACTTCTCTTCCATAGGAAATGCTTTTAATTTCTTACCGGTATTTTTTAACTGAACCATAACTTGAATGCAAAAAAATTCAATATTATTCACTCTCGCTGTAATACAGTCTCGACTGGTTGAGGCACGAAATGAACACTCATCATTGTATGATTACTTCAGCACAATTGTAAAGTCAAAGTCTTTCGGATTCGTAAACTTGGAATACCTCTTGATGATTTTTGCTTCCAATTTGATTCTCAAATCTGAATCTGCTCCATTAGTGTCGATATCGAAATGACGTATGATTTTTGTGACCTGATCATTGTTGAGTTATTGCAGAGGTTCAACCATCTTTTTGTAGAGAGTGTTGATCTTTTTTTCGGGGTCACCAATTGAACTTAGCAAATAACTACTAATAACTTCTTCAATACAAATATATTCACGAGGCTTTGACAACTATCTATATTGATATCTGACAAATCAATCAATAACCTCACAAAAATTGTTCATTATATTTTATTTCTTCTAAACAATTCATACTGGGCGCTAATGATGTGATGATGTGATACCACAAACTGAATAATCCTGCAGGCTGTAATTCTTCTTTAATATTGTGTTCATTTTCATGGGTTATCCTCATCGCATCATGATATTTCATTATATTTACAATTCATATCGTTGAGTAGAAACACAGAGCCTATTCGTCAATTTTAATAATTGGGAAATTGAAATAATTATACAGATAGGCCATAATAATGGTTTCAACGCAGACACAATCCAGAAGTTAGTTAGAAAAAAAAGCCGTAAATTCACCTACAAATCAATATACCTCCAAATCAAATGACTAGAAATCAGGAAATGGGTAACTCTAACATATTCTGGTAAAAGAACAGAGATAATGGCGGGTTTCTTCAGAAGAAACAATGTGGAAGTGGCATTCAGACCACATGCCAGGTTATCTGATCTCCTTTTCAATGCCAAAGATAAGGTCGACAAGTTGGAAAAATCTGGAGTTTATAAGCTCCAGTGTCCGAAGTATAATAGTGTTTATGTGGAACAATGTGGTCGAAATTTCTCAAAACGTTATGTTGAATATGAAAGTTTCTTCAGACTAGATGAAAATGATTCGACGTTTTCAAACCATTCCTTGGGATGCAACCACAAGTTCCCGAATCTAAAAGATACGGAAATTTTGCAGTATGCAAGGAAGGATTGCAAACTTAATTATTTGGAATCCTTGGAAACTCATAAGCATGAACATTGCGAGTGCAACCTGTTGAATGATCAAATCGATATAGTTTACTCATTGTTAGCGTATCCATATTATCACGGGTAAACAAAATTCAGGTATTCTAATTATATTTCATTGGTTTCTGTTTCTATTTGAATGTTTTCTAGAACAAAAATCTTCCTTTTTGTCAATAATGCACTCGAAGTTGAGTTCGTCAATTCCAGTATTCAAATCAGCTTATCCCATCGGAGATAGCAATTTATAAAAAAAATTCTGAGTTACAGGTCTCCAACCACAATTACAAGAAAAACGGTCCACTAACACTAGAATACTGAATTCCCAGACAACGAAAATGAGAGATAACGCAACATATAACCATAGCGTTTTTTTTTTGAAAATAGAAAAACATCAACATAGAAAGACATTTACATCAATTAATGATTTATGTGGACTTGAAGATGATGAATTTCAGATGCATCAGGTCTACACCACATTTTCTTGGCTGAAAACTGATTAGATGGAAAGCAGCAGGATCTTATCGATTCACTTTGAAGGTCAACTCAGTACACCCCGAATTATTTTTGTTGAACTCTGCATTATTGGTGTGTTTTTGAAAAAAAAAATATATAAATTCTCAGCAAAAAATGAATACAAAGAGAACTAATCAATTCTAAACACAATGCTTTTACAAATCCGATCAAAAACTTCATCGAGAAGCTCCCAGTCAAATATTCATTTCCTAAAGCGCTCTTTCTCAAAGTTACTAACATATTTTACCACGCTTTAGTAGAAGATTCATTCGTCGAGGTCGATAACCATCCCTCACATCACTAGACAGTATCTCGCAACTGAGTCGTCATCTGCGAGAGCTGATGCAATACCCGGAGAATTCGACAGGGATTTTTCGCATTTCTTCATTTTTTCCTATCCTAGCCGCCCCGAGTGCATGCATGCGTTGCAAGAAATACTGTTAGGTGTCCTATTTGGGTGTGGACAAGGTTATCAGTCACTATATAAAATAAGGTGCGATTGCAGTTATTCGTATCACTTGTTCCATATCAACTGAACAACATGAACTCTTTGGTAAGTAACATTCATTCATATATCATTCTATTCATTTCTTTCTTTCACCTTTTTTTGAAGTTTACTTGAACCAAATCCTAGAGTTCTCAACATTTATTGCGTAAGAATGAAACCATGCCTCATATCTTCATAATAAAAGAAAATTTTTGCAAAAATCTATAATTGCAATTCTAAATTTCATCCATTCAGTTCCTTTCAATTGACAAAAATGTAAACGCGAAATATGATAATATGAATTTTGATCCAACTAATTACGTCAAGTAGCTATCATATCATATATTGACTTTTCTGATAGTCTGGCGAAAAGCTGATGGTCATAATCACAATAACTGTTTACTGAAGTCATGAAGATTTTCAAATTATTCAAATTTTCATCAATTTACACACCAAGTATACATTATTACGATTTTAGAATATTTTTGATATTTTCGTTCAGCTATCATTTTCATATTGAAGTAGTAACTTCCAACGTGCATTTCCTACCACGGAATATTTATGAAAAGTGTGTATTCAGAAAAAAAATCAGAAATATTTTATTACGATTTTGTTAGAAAAAATCAGGGTTTCAAGTTTCAAAATAAAAAAAAAATTATCAATATACTTTCCTCTGTGTTTTTCTATTAATAACATTTCAATATTTTCATATCTTTTATTGAGTTTCTACTATGAGGGGATGCAGATAGACAATAGTAGAGTAATAGATCTAATAATATTCGTGATTTGTGGAAAATACTTGAGTTATATATGATATGTGTACAAAATAAATTCTCAATTCTCAACAATAACTGTTTGATGGTATAAGTGAATAAAAAATATAGATTTGTCCTTCACTTATAACGTATTTGATAGGGGATTGTAAAGAATGAAGAAACCATAAGCATAATACCAGGAACAAAAGTTAAAATTTATATCAATTTTATATCAATACTCTTTTCCAGATAATCAACATACTTGAAATAATCCTAATAACAGAAAACAACAAAGAATATCAAAAACTTCTAGTCAAAAATGTGCTTACTACATTACAAGCAAGTAGGACAACAAATATCAAGAAACACACTATTAACAAAAGTTAAACAACGCAAGAAATGTTCATAATCCTACCTATTTTGCATATTGTGATTTATTTAACATTGTTTGCTTACTTTTTTTACCTTACCAAAGGTACTTGTGTATCTGTTTTGTTAAATATTCGACGGCAATCGTTCCAGAACTCTGATAAATAATTTTGAGATAATTCCACTACGATTATTGAAAATCAGGTTGTTCATAACAAGATTGAGAACATTATAGGGAATTTATAAGTCAGTATCAAAGCAGAATATTTTTCAATTCATAATACTACTAAAATATTCAAACAGATGAATTCCAACATAGCAAATAAAAGATTTGACTTACTTGTATTCAAATTAAAGTAAATATATCAAGTAATATTCACATATACTAAATATTAATTATAATAACTATAGAAAACACTGCCAAAGAAATTCGAGATGAAAACTTCCGCAGGTAGAACGACAAAAGTGATAATGCAGCTTATAACACTATCAACGTAATATTGATCTGATTGGTATTGAGTAAAGTAATAAAAATATAATGACTCATATC
>WOGO01006783.1:0-11551 GCA_015342085.1 Leptinotarsa defecta | reverse complement strand
GCACAATGATTAGTCGCGATCCTTTGTTTGCAAGCGTGTCAGGCGTTCACTTTCTCGAACCATCACTCCACCCTTTCGTAACTGTGGCGTGAGTGTCATACCAAGTTTCGTCCAGATAGAAAATTTGCCGTTGTTTTTGACTATATGCAGTTATTTGTCCTAAGTATTTGTTACGCAATTCCACTATTCTTCTGCTTTTCATAGCTGCTTGACGTTTATTTATCATTTTAAATCTGAATCCCAATTTCTTTGTCCAATTCTGAAGAGTTTTGTCACAGCAGCGCACGTTATGGCTGGAAGTATTCAATTTTTTCCTTATGCTTTCACTTGTAGGAAACTCATTGTTTTTGTAACAGTGGTATATTGTTTTTTTTATCAATGATTTTATTAGATGAACATCTAAAGGTTTTGGTAATTCTGTATCACATCGCATTTTGCTTTCATAAGTTTCGTTTTTGACTATTTTACGTACAGTTGAGAAAGGAATTTCGATTAAATCTGATGTTGATTGTAATAGTTTGTTTCTCTCGATGTAGATTTTTTATATACATTGAAACATATTCTATGTGTTCCAATATTCAAATCTCATTTACTGGTATCTCTTTTTCGCATTGTTCACCATCGTTATTGGAATCACTACACTGGAAAAAGTCTGCTGCGATAACCATCCCCGCATTCCACGATTTCTATTCGTCGCCGTAACATGACTCCAAATTTAATTTTATGACTCTTCAGCCAATCATAAAACTCGGTTAGTAAAAATTATCCATTACGAACCGTCAAGTCTACAGTCTACGTGGACTAGTTCGCTGCCGGTTCATTTTTATGTATTGATTTTTTTGGTCTTTGAACCGCCAACTTCAAATGTGCACAATATCGTTTACTTTGACTATACCTATATGAATCATCTATCTATAATTCTTCTCCAACTTGGAACAGATACTGACTTTAAATTGAAATGAATGCTTTCCTAATTGAAGATTGAATCTGAAAGCAACACGCGAATAAAAAAAGATACATTTTTGTGTATGAAAGCATAGACACAATTTCTGGAGAAAATTTGCATGAAGATTTGAGTTTCATCCGTTTCACTCAACTTACAACATTATTCCTAAGAAAATGTATAGAAAGCTAGACTGACCTTGTGAGAAACTGCTCTCAATTGTGTCTCATGAACTGTCAAAAAAGTTCGTATTAAATAAGTTAAATTTCTGCTATAACCTAAGATTTAGTAGATTCACAAAATCACGATTTGAGATGATATGATCAAACAAGCAATAAAATCATGGTTTAAAATTTTTGGCTTGTTTGCAAACCCATTTAAAATAATGCACCTGTTCGAGAATTTACATGAAAAATAGCATTATGCATTTTAGTAAACTCACTTTTGCACCGCAAACGTCATCTAACAAGTGAATATAACAGCTTGTGATATTTCCTTCTTGTGAAAATCAAAATACAAATCAATTGTTGAAAAATTTCCGACTCGAAATAGGTCCGTCTAGTTCTTCATTTAAAAATTCATTCCTATATTCGTAAGGAATATTAAAGATCAGTGTTAAACTGTTTTTATTTATTGAATTAGGACCAACTTTTCGAAAAGCAGTGTAGATGCTCCCTAATTGATTGTTGCCACTTCATTTCATATCTCAATTTGAGGCATTTTTATTTCCCACTGTGAACATAGGTTAATATCAATGTAGATTTAAACTTCATAAACAAAGTTGTAAGATGTTATTAGTACATACATATTTAAATATATCTGTGAGAGTTTTGTAAAGATTATTCAAAATCGACCTAATTGATTAAAAAAGTGTGGAATTTACCTAATAGATGATTTCGCATTGAAAAAAATATATTTTTGCCAAGATATTTTAGTAAATAATTGAATTTATGAATTCATACAATAGACCTTCACACTTTTCGAGAAAAAAAAAATATAAGCATTGATTATTCGTTAGTAATATGTGAGAATGTTCCATTCATCAAGAAGTAACACCCAAATTTCTCCATTTTGAAGGGAAATCGAAGTTTCAAAAATAACTGCCACGTCACTACCCTAGGACTTACCTACTCCCCTTTTCAAACCACGTTCCAAAATGTGAAGCATTAAAAATACATGAATCGGAAATATAAAGTATTTATTCAGTAATATGAAATGTTTCTCACCTTTGGAACAAACCATGAAATCAACCTCTCAAACAAGTTGGCAATGTTGCACGCATATTCAGAACCATAACAACAAGAAAGCAGGAAGAAGAAAATTTTATTCAAAACAAGTTTCCCTACATGGTAGCTTCATCAGGTGCACTGGTAGAATGTATAATGATGCAACCCAGTCTAATTGATGAAGCTTACTTGTAGCGAAACGCCTCTTAAATAAAATCCATAATGTGAAAATTGTGTAATTATTATCATTGAAGAATTAAATTATGTAATATGCTCAGAGTAATAGACGTAGAGTTGCCATGCCTGTACGGTGCCTATACCAATACAATACATATGTTTTGAAACCGTGTCGTACTATCCTTTTCGGTACAACTTATGGGCGAGGGGGGATGGCGGGTAATGAGAAGTTATGGAAACTTTGTTTACATTTGGAATAAGTTGGACCATAAGACAGTGGCGGTTGGTTTAGTTGATAATCGGAGGTATATTATATATTTATAAAATGAATCATTTCAGGTGAAAACGTACTCTGTTCAAATAGTTCCTACAGGAAATTTGATTTATTATTTATTAATGAGTATGGAAATGAAGCCAGTTTTTCTACCACCTACTAGATTTTTATTTATGTATAGCTTTATAATAAAGCGCGTGATTTAACTGGTTTAATATTAAATTATTCCAAATAAGCTAATTCATAACAATGATAAATGTTAATTTCAAAATTAATAAACTTTGCTTCATAAAATCAGATGAAGAAATTTGTGATTTATTCTCAGATTTGATAAACAAGCGGTACGGTTTGTGAGGTCCGATATAAAGAATTTTCGATTAGAAATCATGAATATTTATAATTACGATTGAGGTTTGATATTATTATGTGATTTCATTCAAAATTGGTATTCAGGGGTCTTTGTAGACCGACATTATGTTTTTTTTTAATAATTCATACTAACGAATTCTATAAAAACGAAAAATCATTGATGTAAATGAAAAAACTGTATTCAAAAATGAAAAATATGTTTTTCATGTGTGTGTCATAGGTCATATCCATTCTGTGATCAACAGATTGAAAAGTTTTCTGCTCAATGTTCAGTTTGTATAGTAAATAGTTATTCTTGTGCAACCGGTGTTATATCTGTTATTGCTCACTTAACAACTAACTTAGGTCACACAAAGAATATGATCTCCGTTTTGGTTTTTTTTTGCACGAGGCTTTCGAGTTGCATACAGACAATATTCAATAAGAAATGACGGTTGTCATTTTCTAACCTCTTTTTGATTGAGATATGTCAAATAATGAAATAATGTAAACCTAGTTTCAAAAACTTCATTCATAAGAATAAGATAAAAAAAAGATCCGTACAAACATCAAAAATATCTCCTTTCATAATGTCGGTCCACAAAGAACCCTAGATACCAATTTGAATGAAATCACAGAATAATATCAAACCCCAATCGTAATTATAAATATTCATGATTTCTAATCGAACATTCTTTATATCGGACATCACAAACCGTACCGCTTGTTTATCAAATCTGAGAATAAATCACAAATTTCTTCATCTGATTTTATAAAGCAAAGTTCATTACTTTTGAAATTAACATTTATCATTGTTATGAATTAGTTCATTTGAAATAATTTAATTTTAACCCAGTAAATCACGCGCTTTATTATAAAGCTATACACAAATAAAAATGTAGTAGGTGGTAGAAAAACTGGCCTCATTTTCATAATCATTAATAATAAATCAGATTTCCTGAAGGAACTATATGTACAGAATACATTTCCACCTGAAATGATTTATTTTATAAATATATAATATTCCTCCGATTATCAACTAAACCAACCACCACTGTTTTATGGTCCAACCTTCTTCAAATGTAAACAAACTCTCCATAACCTCTCATTACCCGCCACCCTCCTCGCCATATGTTTACCAGAAAAGGATAGTACGATACGCGTTTTAAAATACATGTATTGTATTAGTATAGGCATGGCAACTCTATGACATGGAACAATATTTGTCATTATCGCATACTGCAGGACCTTCAATCACCAATTTCAAATATTTTCACAGAATAAAAAAGTTCTATTTTACCAAAATTGCCCCTTTTTGGAATAAAATTCCAAATTATATCAGCCCATCACTAGAGTTTTTATTATTGTTTGCTGTCAACATAACATAACTCCAATTATTGAAACTCCAGCTATCCACAGATCTCCAATTATTCGAAAAAAAAAGAAGTTAAACTCTTCAGAGGCAATTATCTTGCAAGCGGTGTCGAATGACAGAGTTTTCTGATTATGAAGAAATGTTCGAATAGTAATTTTTACACTATACATATTAAGTATGCCTATATCCAATATACTGTGATCCAACTTTTGAAGTTAACAGTAATAAAATGATGTTCCAAATACCACATTAGTCAGTTCCTTTTTTTTCAAACTCAAAAACTTTTTCAGATGTTCTTTTAAAATAAAGTTTATTTTGGTCAAATCCGATTATTCAGATATCTGATTTATTTAGACTAGGGTTGGTCCCAATTGATTCAAATGATTGGAGTTCTACTTCATCAGGAAAGAATAGTCAAGAAATGAAAATTAAGTAGCAAAATTTCAAAAATTTTACTTAGCTTTGTTCTAGAAGATTGTACCTACATGTTTGTTTATTCTCACAAATATGTAAAACTTGCCAATTGAGATTTTTGAAATGAAACATTACACAAACTACAAACATGGAATCAATTGCCCAAGGCACATTCTAAATGAAAAAATAGTTTCAATGGTCCACGTACATTTGACAATATCTCATTCTTTTCTAGTTTAATTTTGTAACTAATAGAACCATCATAGAATAGAATCATCATATAGTGTTATTCAGTTTCATAAACAATTATGTAACAGTATGCAATTTGCTGGAAATGATACAATCTAAGGGATTGACATGTGAATAAAGGTAAACAGGTCCATAAAAAAAATGTCACTTACAAGTATTTATTAGAGGACAAAAGGTCTGAAAAATTTTTTTTGAGTGGCCATAACTCTAAAAGTGTGCCACAGTGCCAAGTTCTGACTTCAGACAGACACCTGATTAAATTGAATGTTGGTTAATTATTGAAAATGAACTGATTTTCTTCATGAGCTTATTTAAACTGAATCAAAAACTGAAACTTTGAATCTGAAGATATAGGTGCTAGTGCTACAAATAACACTAGGTACCCACTGTTGAAAGATGAAAAATCGCAGCTTGCACTTTTAATTCAATTCTCCAGGAATGACACAAAGTCTGTTAATTTATATAGTTGGTCTTCACTGCTAGTTTGTCCAATATGTTCAACGGCAAGCCCTATAGGGTGAATCATTTTTGTATCTGGTTCGAATGTCCAGCCCCGTTCTTTACAAGCTGGAATACAAACATCATGAGGTAGACCAGTCATTGCAGAAAATGTATCCAGGGTTATGGAAGAGTAAGCTTGGGAAATTAGATTGACTGCTCTAGTCCTCACAACATCTGAAATATTTAAAACAACTAGTGAAAAGAATGAAATATATAAAATTAGAAAAGAGTCCATTCATATAAATCACAAGTGAAGACAAAATATCAGTCAAAAAAAATAATAGAAGGTAGCAAGATGCATAGGGTAAGTATATATGCGTGATAACGGCTCATGCTAGTTAGAAAAAAATTGTTAAACTGATCTTCATTAGCTGATCATAAATCTGATATTAAAACATGGAGCTCTGGTCTGCTTGGAGAACTACTGCTACTGAAATGTCAAAAAATCAAATATTTCAGGTTATATCTTTTCCAGGAAACTACATCATAATTGTTTATAAAACTGAATGAAACTTCAATAATAGACTTTTTCATTGATTCTGAGATAGTGTTACATTTTCTTATTCATCATATACAATGTATCTTCCACTATCAATTCTATTTCTACAAGAAACAAAAATTTCGAAATATAATTTTGAATCATTCATCTCTCCCAACATACCTACACAATAGGTTCTGGTAAATGCCTACCGGAAAACAACTACTTTCCCGGCTAATACCACGTTGGATATTAAATTATATCTGACAGACATTTATGCAAGATACCTCACATAGAGTAGAATATAGAGTTTTATTTAACAATGTTATGTATAAATACATTTATGGCAGGTCACAGTACACAAAAAAAAATATTGCAATAAAAATGAAATGTTAAACACAAAAGAAATATATAAAAATAACACAATAAAATTATTTGAAAATAATTATTGACTGATCAAATAATCATTTGATGCTAAAAGATATTATGTGTAATTTGTCTGTCGGATATAACTCAATATCCAACGCGGTATTAGCCGGGGAAGTGGTTGTTTTTCGACAGGCATTTACCAGAACCTACTGTATGAGGTACCTCGGGAAATGAAAGTTTTGTGAAACATTTAGTTTCTTGTACATATGTATCTCTACTTGATATAGTTTTCATGATTTTGATCCATGTTTGTAGTTTGAGCAGTGTTTCATTTAAAACAAACAGATTTAACAAGTTGTATATTTAGGAGTTTTCTAAATTTGACAACATAATTTCCATTTTGAAACAAGACACGTGAATCACATTTATGCTTGGCTTAAGTAAAACACGAATATGTGTGAACTATTTTCCTATAAAGATTTCAACCTGAATAAATTTAAATGAAGTGCTTGAAAATGAAATGTTACTATTTTTTTGTAATTAGGTTGTTTTTTATTATGTATCTTTTTAACTTAACTTTTGTGATATTGTTAACAAATGATAAAAATTCTAGTGAAGTCATAATATCATTCAGAGCATAATTCAAAAAACGGTTATTCTTGTAAATTAGCAGCAGCAACAGTAAGTTCCTGAAATAATCGATTTTCTAACAGTTTTGTCTTTGAAGTGGCTAAAAGTAGACTAGGTCGCCAACTTCGACTGGAGATTCCGGATCAGCAAACAAAATTACAGGGGTCTAATATAAAATTTTTCAAAAACTCAAGCGAACGTCTAAAACAAATATCTATCAAAATATTACATTGTCAAATTATCAAAAAGCATTACCCTGTACCAGTTTCATAATGTCAGTCACGGTTTCTGACCAAGTAACAGCGTTTATAGCTTTGTATATTGAAGGAAAGTCTCTTTTCCACATACTCTGTCCCACAGCCCAAATATGTCCTAGTTCAGGATTTAAATTTTTGGTAACCTGTGGTATTCTTTTCCACAAATACTTGGCATTACATCTGAAAAAACGAACATATTTTGATACTCACATGCATAAGAGATATGTAATAACTACTCACAGATCATTTTGATACAAATAAATTGCCAGAAGTTGCCCATAAACTTGTGGAGAAGGAATAGTATTGGGGGCCTAGAATATTTTGTTTATAAATGAGTGGTTATTTTTTGTTTTCATTCATTACCTCAAATTCTTGTCTCTCCAAGTCTTGTGCTAATTTGTCGAGATCTTTTACAACCATTTTCGATATGGCAGAGACTACAGCTAAGATTTTTTTCTATTTCTAAGTGAAATTCACAAAACAGGGCTGTTTTGTGGTGAAATTCTCAATAGCAATAGCAATAATCTGACTCGACAATCATAGACATGATAATTTATATGGATTGAGCGTGACGTCACGTTCACATATATTCCAACTGCGGAACACACAACGTCTTGGTCACTGCGTCACATCATGTGACAAATCAAATCCCAAAATTTTACATGGAAATTACATTATTACATTGAGCATTTTGTTTGTAAACGACTACGTCCACGACGAAGGCGAGATCGGTGTGCTGATCCCTGAATGCAGCGTGAAAGCGCTTTTTGAATCACTGGACGGTATAATCATTCAGCGGAAAAAACGCGTTTTTATTTTATCCTGCAATTAAGGATAAAGCGGTGTTAACCGTTGGAAGCTGTTGGACGGAAAAATAGTTCAATGATTATTCATTACAGCAACATCGTTTTTACGGGTAAAACAACTCTGACATATTCAAATTAATTTTTGAAGAAAATTTAAATGTGAAACGGTTTGGCAATCAAAATAAGTTCGTTCGATGAACTCATTCGAATTTTGAATTGCAACGTTTTGTTAACATTTGAATATGAACAACCAAAAAATCATTTAACTTTCTTTCTACCTAATGAAACTGTAATAACGCTTTTCATATATCTGATGACGTTACGCTCCCTTTCAATAAACTGATTTTTGTTGTTGTTGTTGAGGTTGTTTTCTGAAGCATCGGATTTACTCAGAAGAATTTTCTTAGCTTATTCTTTAAATCAGGTTCTGATTTAATTTTTGGATTTGAAATGAATGTCGGAATTTCCGGGATGAATTTCATGAAAATATTATTCTAAAGCGGTGAGTTGGCGCGGTGGTGAGTTCGATCCCAACCTCGACCAGATATTTTTCTCAAGAGAATTTATTTAGTTGAAGCTGGGATGATTCTGCAACGTTACATAGCTGACGAACTGAAAATAGCCATGATGCTCTCTAGGTGGCTCGGGGAGTTATTAACATTACCTACCCAGGACACGAGGCTAATGACCTGACCAATGCAGTCGACGCCAATGACGCCCAAAAAAAATTTAATTCTGAGTTAAAAGCCGACAAAAACTAATTGTTTCGTCCTTTTTCTACGCTTTATAAATATGTGATTTCAAACAATAAGAAACTTTTCTTTGCTCTCAATCAGAAGAGTAAGTTTGTTTTTGGTTAAATTATAAATTGTACTTTGGGGACAGACGCCATACTTATTTAATTGAAAGATATGAAACATTTTCAATAGATAGGATTGTTAGATATTGTTTGAATTTTAGTATAACCCGCTTTGCTTTGAAGACACTAAAATTCCTTAGTATTTTTGTCTTTCCACAATTATGTTTATTATTATATTTGAAACTGTACTCCTGAAAGTAGGTTAACAAGTAAACATGTTAATGATTACACAATGTTCACAATATAAATTTCATTTAAGACTGGTTTCGCTACACGGTAGCTTTATAAGTTGGGCCAGTCCAATTTAAAGTGTGACAATTGTATAATTTTTTTCATAGAGTTATAGTCGACCGTACTACATAATAGTTTGATCACGGACAATGCTTTTAGTTTAATTCTAGAGGATCACTATATACAAACTTCCTATTCAGATATTTGTTAGATTTTAAATCAAATTCTCAGTTTTCAGGCAATAACTGTCAAACACTGAACTAAAAATAATAATTAGGATCAATCGTTCAATGCTGTCAAAAGTTCTGGTTAGTAACGGTTAGGAAATTGATTTTTTGGAACACATGCAGCGAACCTTTTGTTTTACTGCGTTGGTCAACTTGCTTAGGGACTATTTTTAGACGAGTAAACACTTTTTGATAACACCAGTAAATAATAAATACTTCTGGATTTTTGAGATTTGTGTTTACCAGGAAGGTGAACTTTAAAAAAATAGCTGCTAATTATTTACCCCAAGATTTCAAATTCATACCAGTTTAAAGAATGGGTGTTCCAAAATTTTTTCGTTACATTAGTGAAAGGTATCCATGTTTGAGTGAGTTGGTTAAGGAATATCAGGTGAATTAACCTGCAATGATGTTTATTCACTTCTCTCATAACCAATTTTCTTTAAGATTCCTGAGTTTGATAATTTATATTTGGATATGAATGGCATCATTCACATGTGCTCCCACCCCGATGATGGAAATCCACATTTCCGTATAACAGAAGAAAAGATCTTCAAAGACATATTTCATTACATAGAAGTTTTATTTCGAATGATAAAACCTCAAAAGCTGTTTTTTATGGCTGTGGATGGAGTTGCGCCTAGGGCCAAAATGAATCAACAAAGAGGTCGTAGATTTAGATCAGCTAAAGATGCTGAAAAACAAGAAAATGATGCTCTTAAAAAAGGTGAAGTACTACCCGAGGAAGCCCGATTTGACTCAAACTGTATCACACCTGGAACCGTGTTCATGGCAAGATTACAGGAACAATTAAAATATTTTGTAGTTGAGAAAATTTCCAATGATCCTTCATGGCAGAAATGTAAAGTAATCTTATCAGGACATGAGGTAGGTTTTGATAATTGATCACTAAGAAACCAACAGTAACCTAAATGATAGCAAGTATGTTGAAGCAGTTTTCCCAATCCCAAACAGGGTCTTAGAAACAATAGATTGGTGCATACTTCTTTAAAAATCAAAGAAGTATGGAACTGATGGCATGGGTTATGTTTGGTTCAATTATTTCCTGAAAGATATAAAACAGAGTAGGTAACACTGATTATCCCTCATAATATTTTAACAACTGTAAGGGTATTACATCAAGGAAGTGTACTTGGTCCCCTTTTTACTCTTTATTCCTGAATAATATAAATCTATACTCACCGTTAATGCTGCCAATTTCGCTTCATGAGGAAGGGAGGGGTTAATTTTAATGTATCAATTTTTGATGATTTTAAAAAATCATGCAAAACTGAAACTTTCCATTTGGAATGCTGGAACAAAACAGCCTAACTGTGAGTAATTGTGCTATTGTGAAAATAGTCAGTAGTATGTATCTTATTAAAAAAGAAGAAAGTGAAAGTGGCTTGCCGTTTCAGTGTTGTTTTTATGTTTTCATATCCGTGTATTATGACTTTTTAAGCAGCTGAAGCTGTTCTTTTTTTATTATACCATTGCAAAGCTTCATGGATTCATTCATTTTTTGACATAAATTTCACTATAACGTCTGAACCACTCAGTATAAACCCAAACATCCCTATATTTTTGAGAAGCACTCAGTCCAAGAAATCCAATTGGATAAAAATATCGAAATTGAATCTTTATTGAAATTGAAATCTTTATTGAAATAGAAAACCTAATATACATATCTATGAGTGTAATAATAACACTAGCACAATGAAATATAAAAAAAGTATATAAAAAATTTTAAATTTAAACAATTTGAGATTTAAGCTAGCATGTAGCCAGATAATGAACATCACATATAAAGATTTCAGTATGATAAGTCAAGTAACATTTAAATAGATAATGAAATATAGATACATATATGCATTAAATTATTATTAAAACAATTATATTTGGTTTCATTACAGATACAAATACCCTAGTGAACAATTAAAAACAATATATGATAGCCAATAATGTCTCAAATAATTCCACATAACTATACAATTTGTATTCTATTACTTGTTTTTAAAATTTTTCAAGTGCTATTTTAAAATCTATCAAAATGGATTTTTTTAAAATTTCTTCCCGTAATTCATTGTACTCGTGGAAGCCCAAAAAAAAAAAGAATTTATGGTACTTCCGAATGACGGTCTGTTTATATGTATATTATTGGAATTTTTTGTATTATAATTATGAATG
>WOGO01006782.1:0-11551 GCA_015342085.1 Leptinotarsa defecta | reverse complement strand
CTTCAGGGATACGGTAGTTGATCTTTAATTATGACCTTGACTACTAGGTGTGTTGCAAGTATGAAAATATATTTTCATAGGGATCGGTTCTACAAAAAAACTTGAAATATGCAAGATTTCGCCAATAGGATGCCGAAATATACTTAAAAAAAGTTTGAAAGGGATATTTAAAGATTCGAGCACGGTAGTACATCGCACTCCATTTATATTGAAAGTACTTCAATAACAATTGGAATGGTACTGTCTATTAATTTAATGAAAGTAAACAACAATAGTTCAAATCTGTAATCTCACGGCCCACCAGTTTACAAACGAAAAGGAGAGAGGAACCTACGGGTGCTTGAAAATTGTTATTCTAGTGTTTACAAATGATTATACCTTGTGGAACAAATTGGTACCATTACAAGTAACTATCGTAACACTAAAATTCTACATTTTTTTCCATGCAAGTAAGCATTGCGTTATTCTAGTTCACATGCCTGCGAAAGTATTTTTAATTATGTTGTATTTTCAATCCATTCTACACGCAACAATACGTTTCTGTACAAAGTATAATGCGAATTCCCATGTGTACCTATGGTTTGAAATCACTGCCATCAACTATGTGGATTCAAGGGTGACATACTCACAATTTACTTAGAAATTTGCTCAAAGGAAATAAAATAGAGATTGATTTTTCCATTTTTATAACTTCATAAATGGTTAGAATGAAATGAGCAACATGTGATTAATGCATGAGAAAAAACAATTTTCATGTTAAAACCAATAACAAGCGAACCGCATTCAACAAAGTTCCATTCCAACGATCCGTTTTTTTAGTTATTTATTGGTATGAAGCAAATCCCTTTGACTTAATTTTTTATGATCATTGCTTTTCCACCCAATTTAGGAATAGGTGCGTCAAGTAGAAAATATGGCCCAGTATTCGGTCATAAATAAATATTTTATTATTGAATGTCACCAGTTCTTTTTGAGTATATCGCCCTCCACACCCCTTAATATCCAGCTAACAGAAAGCAGAAAAGTATTTCAGACTATAAAATATCAGCCTGATGCCAAACCTTTGTTATACTAGTTCGTAAAACCGAAGAAAAAAGTCCTCACAAAAGTACTACAAAGCGGAAAACTTCGTCAATGACACACTTGAAACAGCTATTAAACTCTAGTCTCTAGCACTTCAACTTCTAAAAATATATGCATTGTTCAACTTTTGGGTTTATATGTTCCTCTAGACAAGTGCGACAGAAAAGGAAGAAAAAAGTTTGTATCAGGTATAGAGAAGTAATCTGGCCATAAAATCTATTGAAAGCATGCCTCCAGCCTTTCTTTGATCTCAACAATCTGTAGCAGATTACAAGAATTATTCCAAAAGTGTCATGGATATCAGTCAATGACGAAAGTTATGTATAAATTCTTCATCATGTGCACAAAAAAACACCGCTAAGAATTTATTACTTGCAGTAAATTCATAGCCAGGAAAATTCCACCGAATACTATGCGCTAATAAGGAATTTCACATTTTTTGATGCAATTAGATGATTTACGTAGAGAAAAGATAACCTAATGGGGAATGTTCCTCAATTTGGGTTATTACAGCAAATGCAAGTTTCAACAAAATGAAGTTGAGTTAAAATCATGAGTTTTTCAAATTCACTTCGAAAAGTATTCAAATTGATGTTTCGAATGTTGGGTTTTAATTTTTGAAGGGATTTGTTTCTAATTCATATATTGGCAACAGCACCTATATCAAGTTGAAATAATTTATACATACCTAGATATTCTAATTTAAAAAAGGAAAATTATCTTTATAAATCAACAATTAAAGCAAAATATAAATTATAGTTCAATGTATGTGAATATGTTATGGAATTGACCGCGGTGGTAGTGCGCCCGACTAACGATCGGAAGACCGTGGTTTCGATTCCCACCTCGAGCAGATATTTTTCTCGAGAGAATTTATCTGGTTGAAGCTGGAATGATTCTGCAACCGTGTTAGGAATCACACGTTAAAAGGTAAGACCTTGTTAGTTCTTAGCTCGCACAAGTTTTTCAACTTCTGAGAGTTGTCGTTCGTATGGGGGCGACAGCTGATTAACGGAAAAACAGATTTTGAACTCCACAAGCCACATAAACAACAGTTGTATTGTCATTTATTTATATAGTGGAAGATAGAATGAGTGCACAAAATGTCATATATCACAGAACGTCTCGGAACATAAGTAAACAGATAAGCACGCCTCTGAAATATGTCATCTTTGTTTGTCTCATACAGGTAACAGATTCATTGTCCTTTATTAGCTATAACCGATGTTGCCAAATGGCAACATCGGTTATAGCTTGAAATGTTGAATGCATTATTTCATTCCTCCTTTTTAAGTATTTAAATAATTTTTCAAAGAAAAAGGTTGAAATATTAAGTTTGGAATGCGTTGTTTTAGAGCTCTTTTATGAAAACTACTTGATTTTCGTCAGGAGGAACATTCCCCATATTGATGAAGTTAGAAGGGAAGTTGTCAGGTATTGGACAATAAAACACAAAATCTACGCACGTTTTATTGTTTAATACCATGCGATCCCGATTCCCCTACAAATTCAACTACTGGACGCAATTTCGATATATTATCGATAGAGTTTGCTGAAGAATTGCAAAAACTGTCATTCACTATATATTATCATATTTGTTCTTCTTTTTTTCTGAAAGACGCGACACAAGTAGAGATTCACATTGGATTTGAATCGCTGGAGATTATATCCATTTGAAAAACGTTCTCAGGAATTTCATAACACATAAACGCAGTTCTCCAGCTGAAAGAGTTCTTGAACAGTGAAGTTCGAAGTGTACTGAGTTGAACCTCAAAAGAATGAGCAGCCACAGTTCTTTGCATATTTCTGATATGTGCTCTTGGTGGAATCAAATGTTCCAAGTCACTTGAACATTTCTCGTGAAAGTATCTATAGAAGAGAGACAAGTGTGCTCCCGTCAACAAAGCAATATATTGGATTCTTGGTTTTATCAAATGAGTCGTTGATATACAATAAAAAGAGGATAAGAGACAATATGGATCCCTGGAAAACACGAGCATTGATGGTGAAAGTATTCGAGAGATATCCATCGACGGCCACTTGCAGAGAACGTGTTTTTAATAATAATAATAATAAAAATACTTTATTTTCTCAAAGACATGCTGATACATGTGTAGAATTTGTCACAAAATAAAACTAAAAACTAAGACTAAAACTCTTCCAAGGAATAAAAGCCACCATTCAACAGGTACTTCCTGAGACATTGAATGCTTTCAGTGTTGTACATGATTTGATTTCGGGGGGAAGTTTATTGTACAATATTTGCCCAGTTACAGTGGGTGATCTATATAAAAAATTATTTCTTGAAAATGGCACATGTAAATCATTTCGCTGTCTTGTATTAACATTGTGAATTTGTTTATTGGTTCCAAAAGAGTTTAAATTACATAATACAAAAACACACACTTCAAATATGTACAAACACGGCAAGGTTAAGATTTGATCGGTTTTAAAAAAAATTCTACAACTAGATGTGCAAGAGACACCAGCAATACAACGAATCAATTTTTGCTGCGATATGAATCACCATTAAAACAAGTCGATGACCCCCAAAAACATTGAAAAGCTGAAGAGTCATACATCTGAACGTATCACTCAACTTCAACAAAAGACTAGTTCCTCTGGATATTTCATTCAGTGTTAGTTACACTAAGGATGGCTAAATTTAAACGTTGAAATCATATTCCAGCCAAGTACCACTGAAGATATGTATTAGCTTGTTTCAAAAGTTTTGTTTGTTTTTATGAGTTTACTTTAAACTCTAATATCTCAGTGAATACTCTTCCATTCAATCGAAATGAGCGCCATTTGAATCAGTATATTTTTTCCAACGCAACACAAGTCGATTATTTCAGTCAGCATGAAAATTGTATGCTCGAGATTCGATGAAATCGACGAAGGCCGTTTTTGCGTTGTTCTGATTGACGAAGATACTGGTGAGAAAGTCATCGAATTTCTCGAAAATATGTTAGTCAGTTGACGAGAGGTCTGTGGGATATGGTGGGTAAGGCAGAACCTAGACGCTCAATTCGTTTAATTTTTTGACAGTGAACATGTGATATTTTTCAAATAAAGTTTGTGGAGATCAAATTGTGAGGTGTAGTTTATGAAATTACTATGGTTCTCCATCAAGTAACGGTCGAATCAATCAAAAAACTGAATTGTTCATCTACGAAACAATGTTTGTTCCATTCCCCAACTAATAAAAAACTGCATTTCAAAGTACAAATTGATGATGCATGTGTAAAAATCCATATGATTGAATTCAAATTTGATAATCTGTGGCGAACGTTTGCTGTCACTTTGTTAGTTGCAGTTTCAACAACTTGAACAAGAAATATTTTTTTACACTGATGATATACTCGCCAATACATTCAATGGTGATTTATAAATACCATTCATTCTTTTCCGCATTCCTTGCTCATAAAATATGAGACAAGTTCTCAGATTCCACTAAGAGTCACTACCAACTTCAATCGACCAATTCGTTGAATAAAATATACCAGAAGCAAAGCAGAAACTACATACATATTCAAAGAACCTTCAAAGTTTGCATATTCAGTACCCTAACTCTCGAAAAATGCATGCATTGTTAAACACATCCTTTTTCATTTCAGTGTGCAACCGGACTTACTATGGAGACGTGACCAAAACTTATGATCTTCGTGTCATTAAGTCTGTGGATGCAAGACTTCCTTTCCTGTGTCATCTCACGTTCACTGCTAACGGCCAGAGTCATGGAGACATAGTTCAGGTAAATTTAGTTTTCATGTCAAACAACATTTTTAATATCTGAATTAACTGTGGATTATTACTACATTGAGAGATTTATTTCTTTGTTGTTGCGTACATGAAGTGAGGAATAAATCCATGATCTATAAACGAGAAAAAATATAAAATTGAAACGGGTACATTTTTAGGAGTTATGAGATTTTGAGTTTGAGTGAAAATAGTTGTTTCGGAAATATTTTTGTTTCGTGTAATTCAATATTCATATGAAGGTAGTTATTTCAAAACGACTTTTTTTTTCATTCCTCCATTGAGATTGAGAAGTGAGAGCAAAAAAGCATTTTTCCCAAAATAATTTCAGTCTCTCAAGGAACGAGTCAATCTTGACTTCGAGATGCGCATCTTAACATTCTAGTGAACTTATGATGTAAAGCAACCTCTCTTTTACACATTTTTCTGCATATAAATAGTTTATAGAAAGAAAGTCATTTCTCATCCGGGAAAACAACTTTATATCATTACAAACATGAAAGAAAGTTTTGAGAAAGCAGTACTATTGATGATAACTCTTGTTATTTTTCCCCTGGAATCGTCAATCAAACTATTATTCAGTCCAACAAGTTCTGAGCAACTCCTAAAAAATAACTTTCGACTTCGTTTTTCATAACAATATAGCGTAAGGGAAATTTAAAAACGAAGCAAGAAATAGAATAATGAAAACTATTGCAACCACTTTCAATATCATTCCCTCCAGATGTAATAGATAGATTTTCGTAATTGGTCGACTATATTCTATGTAACAAAATCATCAATTTGAATACAGGCCGTTTCCTTTATCATTTGGTAACATTTCTATATTCTAAACCGTAACAGATACGAAGAAGATTGAATGGAAAAAAAAGAGTAACTGCCATCGGGAACAATGATCGACGAAAATGAACGGGGACTCTCGCCCTTCTAGAGTTATACGGGAACACCAAAAATGCTATTTTTCTTTTTTTTAATGGAATTGTTATTTCGAAGAATATCAAAAAATGGAAAGGAAAAATGTTATTATATTCGAAGTGTACTACGACGATGTAATAATGAATATTCGATAAAACGCTTCGTGTTAACATGGCCACCATCAACTTTTTTCTTTAAATTTTTTTTCATTACAGATATTGATAAACCGTTAAATTCACAATCCAAGGGTATATAACATTTGATATTTTTATAGCGTTTTATCTGAAATAACGACCACCATCAGTGACAACAATCAAACAGAAAAACAATTTATTTTATCTTGAGCTTTCGGGAAAAATGAAACCAATACGGAAAATCAAACCTGCATGATAATCTATATTTAATGCTCGAATTGACCACCTCTTTGTTGAATGCACATAGTTGTCGGTCTAGACAATTTCTGGGGTAATTTTTTAGCATAATAGGTCTGATACTAATACATTCATCACTTATTTTTTCATTGAGATGATCGATATATGTACTTGATCTTGAAAAAAACTTCATCCTTTATGTATCCCCAGATGAAAAAATCTAAAGAAGTAACATCTGGGGATCGAGCTGACCAGTTAATTGGTCCATTGTTTCCAATCCGTTTTCTTTGGAATATTGCATCTAAACGTTCCCTTACTATTGCTGCATTACGGGGAGGAGCGCCGTTCTGTTGAAAATATTGTATTTCTTGGCGGATATTCAGTGGCAATTCTTCTAAGTAGTAATCGAATTCATTGAATAGAAAATGAAGATACATTTCACCAATTAAATGATTATCGTGAAAGAAAAGGTCAAGGATGTTTATTCCCACAATTCCCAACCAAACATTTATTCCAAACCTTTCTTGGAAATTGGGCTCCCTATGTAAATGTTCATTTGTATCTATTATTCCACCTAATATTTTCGTTAAACCAAACATTGTTGGTGAATTTTGATTCGTCCGTCCATATTATTTTTTCACAAATAATTCCAACTTCCCTATTTCTACGTTTTAACCACTTCGTACTCCCCTTCCGTAATCCCTTTCATTGATGAGCTTTGCGTATCCTGTAGCATTTATATTTGTTCTTTTTCAAAATAGTTCTGGTGGATTTCACAGAAATCCACATTTGGTGAGCAATTTCTCGTAAAGAACAAACTTAATTAGCATAATTTTTATAACTGGTAAATCTCAAATTGGAAAAAAAAAGATGTTTTCACTATGTTAATTTCTATGTGGTAATATTTACTTACCCATACCATTTATATGATTCCTCACAATTCCAGTAACCATACATTTACTTGTTTCCTTCCCGTCGAATGCACCATAGTCCCTCAAATTTGTTTCTAATCGTCTTGACATTTAGATGTTCATTTTTCCTGCCACAGAAACTAAGAAAAGCCTACGCGTCTAAAATGGTAAATGAATTGAGATACTATTTGATCATACCGAATTATACAACAATCGAATTTTGACCAAAAACTGATATTTTCGTTACTTCCAGAATTAAGAATTATAAAATTATTACGAATTTAAATTGATTAGGGAAAAATAAGCTTCGAAAGAAGAATTGCGGCAATACAAAAATACGAATTTTTATTTTGTTAGGGTACCCACCTGTCGAATTTAGTAGTCTGTCCAAATTATGTTTTGAAGAAATGAAAACAATTTTCCAAAGAAGTAACGACAATACCGTAATTTAAAATTGTTGTCACTGATGATGGTAGTTATTTCAAATGAAACGCTATGAAAATATCATTTGTGAATTTATTGCTTTATCAATATCTGTATAGAAAAAGACAGGTCCGTATTTAAAAAAAGTTGATGATGGTCATGCTGACACGAAACGTTTAATCGAATATTTATCATTACATCGTCATAGTAGACTTTGAATACAATAACATTTTCATCTTCCATGTTTTGATGTTCTCCGAAATGGAAATGCCATGCGAAAAAAACGAAAAAGAGCATTTTTTATTTTCCCATATAACTCGAGAAGGATGAGAGTCCCCATAAATTTTCCTCGACCATTGTATTGTTCCCGATGACAGTTACCTTTTTTCCCGTTTATTCGTCCTCGTATGTGTTACGGTTTAGAATATTGCAATGTTACCACATGATAAAAAAATATCGGCCTGTATATTTCCAGGTTTCCTTTCAACTGCCTCGTTCTGATATTGAGAACATATTTTTATTCGACCACACCTTTCCAAAAGTTATCAATTTTTGTCTGGATTCAGATGTATGCACGAGTCATCTCCTCCCACAACTCCAGAAGGAAATGATTTGGGGAGATTGCTTCAAGTTCTTCTAGATAACTTTTTCCTATGATAAGAATCTCGGAATCAACTCAGCTTCAACCAGAAAGTTTAAAGTTCGTTTTTCTCAAGAAACTTTCCATACAAATCCTTCGAAATTATTCCATGCTGCTCTCATATATGAGAAACCAGGCGAAGTGAATCTGAACTCGATTCTTCCAGATGACCTAGCATTCACAACATCGGAATTTTTCACGTTCTGCATATCTTTCTTCAAATCTTCTGCATCACAACAAAATTGTGTCAGAGTCACAGAAGATAGCCTTCACCGACCTTCTAGTCCTTTGATCTTCAATAAAGCCATAATAGTTGAAAGTTGACAGAAGGTTAAAGATGATTTCGTGATGTCGAATATATTTGAAACGGTGGTACATTTTCATTCCTATATTTCCGATATTTTGATAGAGCCGGTTTTACCGCTGCTCGACCATCAATTACCCAAAATTTCAGGCGTATTCCATTCATAGATATATCTCGTCTTCAGTGTCTGAATTTTAGAAAACAAAATTACTGGTTCTCTTAGTTCTTTGTTGATAGTCTTCACTGAGTTGGTTTTTTCACCAAGAATAAGTACTCGGGGTCTATCAATTTGGCATGAAAATCGAGAAGGCTTCTAGTTTTTGTATTTGTCTCACGCTTTCTAGAGTTCAATTATTTTCAGTAAAACATTCCAGTTGGCATTGTCTGATTCAGAGTTTCTCTGCTTCCTCGATCTCTCACAGTAATCTCATTTGGAATATCTTGGATAGTATTATTTTTTTGGAATCTTAGACTTTGTGCTGTTCACCCCACCAATTTCTATCACTTCAGGAAAAAAACGACATTTGTGCATTCGGTCATCGTTTCATATATGCTCAATTTATGAGGATCGCTATGGAAATTTTCTTTAGGCCAGTATTATTTGGGATTTCGCAAGATCAAGAAATCCAACGTAATGTGAAATCTTGTTGATATTTCGTGATTTCATGATTTTTGAAATCGGTAAAATGGAAACATCGTTATTACCACCAATTAGTTGTTTCCTTAAGAGAAACCTCAGAAGTTTTCAGAAAACTTCAAGTTCAAATCATATTTAAAGCGTATTAACCATTGCTTCTCAATAATTCACAAAAACAGAAATACCAATTGTAACTTCACCTGGTAGGTAATCGTTATTGTAGAATGGGACGAATACAAAATGAAGAGGATATCGAATTCAAAATTAACTAAGCAAAATAAGACTTTTTTGAAGTATACTTCACAAAAACACGTACGAAATCAAGGTAACAGATTATACAGAAGTTCATTCAGGTGGCTCGTTTTCAACTCAAATAATTTTTAGCTTCCAAACTATGAGCTTCAGACCATAATTGAAATCTGTTCATCATGGAACATCTGACAATGCAAAACAATTGATCCATTTAAATGAAAATGGTGACATGCATATGTCAAAATGTGTCCCTCTATATGCTATTGTTGATGTGTTGTTTTATTTTTTTTCTGAAAATCATTTTTCCAAAAATTATTCAGGATGGCTCGTTTTCAACTCAAATAATTTGTAGCTCCCGTACCATAAGCTTCAGAACATATGTTTTATACTTTTTTGAAATCTGCTCATTATGGAGCATCTGATAATTCGAAACAATATAGGGTGATTCATTTAAAAAAATTGGTGACATGCTCTGGGGGTGCGATAGGAAAATTAATATCAACTGTAAATATTCCAGAATGGGTCCCTCTGAATACTATGGTTGACGTTTTCTTTTATTTTTCCTGCAAATCATTGTACCTAAAGTTATTGGGCATGGCTCGTTTTAAATGGAATACACTGTATTTGAATCGTGTACGCAATGGAATTAAAAACATGTTATTGAAAAACTATTGAGTATGACTAACCTATTTTAATACTTCATTAGTTGTGGTCTGGAGATTTTTATGCTTGGCGTTTCGTCTACTACTGCGAAAGACGTTATCAAAGGTAATAAGGAAATGGTTGAAGTTCTCGAGTTATTCGCATTGCAGAAACTGAAATGTTGGAATTTTTCTCCGGTCTCTTATATCATGGTTGTTGGGTGGTGGCTTCGTTTCTCTTAATTGGATTGAATTATTTTATTTTTCACATCAAAAAGTTGTAGATGGATTGCTCACAAAAAAAATTCCCAACTCACTGATTAAATTCTACGAGACGAATTTCCAATTTCTCTCTCTTGTTCTTCAAATAATTCAGAATCTAACAAATTTTCAACATTAAAAAAATTCTGTTGATCATAAATTCACTGCATGAAATATCAGTTTCATCAATAACGTTGTCTGCTGTATTCAAATATACATACATGTGTATATACAGTGAATTTCATTTGAAACAAGCCACCCTGAATAACCTTTGGTACAATGATTTTCAGGAAAAATAAAAAGACTCGTCAACAATAGTATACAGGCGGACACATTTTGACATATTCACATTTGATGTTACTTTCCCTATCGCACCCCTAGAGCATATCACCAATTTTTTTTAATGAATCGACCTATATTTTTCGCATGCTCAGATGCTCCATGTTGAACGTACCTACATTCATCTGAAAAACAAATTTCATACAAGAAATTCTGATGCAAGTTGATCCGTTCAGTGAGACTTTCACGAAATTTGATACGTCTATCGAAATCATCTTCGGTCAGTTCATGAACTAGTCTAATCTTATATGGATGAAATTTGTACTCATGAAGAAGCCTGAAAAAATGTGTACGACTGATTTCTGATTCTCGTAAACTTAGCAAGAGATTGCGAATTTTCCATTAGTTCAACGTGCCCTCAAACTGCAGTACAAATAGCTTGATCGTTGACAACTCCCGAACGGGGGTGCTTTTTATTGTTAACAGATCCAGTTTCCATAAATTTGTTCAATAATTCCGAAACGTATTCAAGTCGTACATTTCTTCCTGGATAATTATCTAGTGCTAGAGCTTTTAGCTCTAGCACTAGATAATTCTGGTAGTACAAACTCACTATTTCAATCCGTTCTCGAAGCGTATAAATCATTGCTTCTCAAGAATTCACAAAAACAGAAATACCAATTGTAATTCACCTGGTAGGTAATCGTTTCAGACCGGGAGCCCGTGAAAGAAATTTTGACCCCATTTTTTACTGTCTGCCTTTCTCAGAGGAAATATTTACAGCCACAAGCAACATTATTATGTGTTGAACGAATTTATTCCCCATGTTACACACGCTTAAACATTAACTCTAGTTTGCACAAAAAAAAGCTTATTTGTCTACCACTCTCGTCTAAACACGGTCGATTCTTCTGCCAATTGACAGTTTGTCTACTCAATAATTATAGATTGCATGGAAACAACGGTAGACAGTAAAACGTTGGTCAAAGTTATTACTTTTTTTCTGGAAAATAAAAAATATTTTTCAGTTATAGAAACACGATCTATTCCTCTGCCGATTGATAATTTGTCTACC
>WOGO01006781.1:0-11552 GCA_015342085.1 Leptinotarsa defecta | reverse complement strand
GCTATTGGTGATAAAAAAAGTAAGCAAAAACCATAGCAATATTCTTTTTGATGATATCCTTTAAAAAACTGTAAATAATTTTCGTGGCAACGTTAATTTAAAACGCCTTGTCAACTTGTTTTGTATGTTACAACATTAGTTGTCAGTATTTCAATTTGAGTTTATAGTTCGTTAACTTCAAGTCTGACAAATGGTTAGATTATCGGAAATGCATGAAATAATAGTTTTACAAATGATTGATTATCGAGATCAACACAGTTGAATAATATTTATTGAGATATGAAGCTACAAAAATACATGACATTGAAAAAGGCAAAACTTTTGAAACGACCTATTAGTGATTATTTGGGACAACTTTTCACTCCAGGCATTTCATCAAACAAAACCGACCTTTCAATAATTTCATAATTTGTAATCACGTTTCCTTAATGAATTTTTGAGTTTGAACAGTTACCTTTTGGTAATGAAACGTCCCCGAGTTGATCTCAAAGAGTTACGCCCACTTATGAAGTACAGCGGGATAAAAATACCGCACATCGTAAAATTTTCTTGAATCATTGTTCCACAACATCCATAAAGGAGCACGGAGTATAATAATGGCAGGAGAACGTGGAATTTGGGCTGTAAATCAGGTCTGAACGATCATCGAAATGTTTTAGAGCTCTCCTGCGATTCGAGCGATTGCTTTCTGATATATGGCGATATGGGAACGCTCAATGCCTATAAATTGCCTGCATTAGGACGCTCAATCGGACTTGAGAGACGATTTCCGGAGAAGGAGGAACTGTACCGGGAAAGCAGTTAGCTAATTGTTTAATCGAATGGGACTGGTTTATTTATTGTTCTTGGTAATGCTGGACGAATGCTGATATTTCCGAAGAAAATCTCAAATTTATTGCTCAGGGTTGCCGCTTAGGACTAGATCCACTTAGTGAAAACGGCCATTTTGGATTATGTGTTTGAGTCTTGTGTTTCATGTTTGTAAAGGAAAAAGTTCAACAACAACAGGATGAGAAATAAACGAAAAAATGTTTGAAATACATTTTGAAACTATAAAAAATTATGATAAACTTGTGATGATTTGAATCTTTTTCCAGAAGGATTCAATCAAACTGAACACTTTTGTCAAAAAAAATTGAGGAGCTTTGAACAGTTTCTGTTGTATTGATAGTTGTTGGTTAACAGATAGATCAAACACAGGTGTTGACCACTAACTATTGACCTAACCTAAGCTAACCTAGTAAAACCATAAACAGAGTGTACCATTAAAAACTTATCGCGAGGCATAACTGACAGGAAGAGAACTTCTCGAATAAATCCAGAAACACGTCAAGTTTATTCTTAACGGGAGAAATTCTGACCTTTGAACCATCGCAAAACCTTCAGCCCTTCAAGTAGAGATGCCATTTTCAATTTGTTTCAATAAAAGTAATGTTTCTACAGTTTAAATGTTACATTTTGCTACAACACTTGACTTATTTCTACTCTGGAGCTTCTACGCTTTGGGCGTTGAAATTAATCGAGTCTCAGGCACACTGCTGTTTGGGTCGGATCTTTCCTGCACTGATGAGAGGCAATAACCCGAAACTGGTCTGTAGGTAATCTTCTCGACTGATTTCAGCATGGTGTTGTTAATGTATGAAAGACAAACATCTGCAAGACTAACTAACTTCGGTGAGGTGTCAGGCATGAATTTTTGTCGGATATAATTCAATATCCAGTGTGGTATTAGCCAGGAAAGTAGTTGTTTTTCGGATGGCATTCACCGGAACCTACGGTGTAGGTACTTTGGAACAGATGTATGTTTCGAGATTTTATTTCGAAATATTCATTTTCTTATTCCTGCCTGCTTATTGTGATTTTGAAATGTTTTATTTTTATATCTCCGAACCACTAGATTTTTATTTATTACTGTACATAGCGGTCTCATGGTGAAACATTTCAAGGATTAGGTAGAAGACAGAGAAATAAACGCTATATTTCGGAAAAGCCTTCCAAATTAGTGTGGAAAACAACAATCCATCGATAACAATCGCAATGAACGAGTGCAACTACCGTGAAATCTGTCGACTCTCCCTCTAACCCCGCGGCTGTTACTATCTCCGAGGGTTAAATTAGGGTGTCGTTAAATGTATTAGGATATTAAATTATCATGACAATGGCACAATCAGGGGTCTTGGTGATAAATACACTGCAAACATACGGCCCTTTTTGGCCACAGGTTTTATACGCGCAATATGCTGACAAATTCGAGAAGGTCATGAATAATTAGATAAACACAGAGACCGGGAAGCGAAAAACAAGTGAAATCCGGAGTTATCTTTGTCGGCCACGGAGAAGTTTCATTTTTGGTTCAGTGTTAAACTGCACCAACAACTTCTTTGTCAGACGTTGCTAATTTACAGGAAAGTCAAGACAGGATTGGGAATAAATTTCAAAGTCACATTCAGTTTACTTGTAATAATCGTTTGAGCAGATAATATAATGAAAACATTTCCAGTTTATACAATGTGCGATACCTCTAATTCTATTAGCCATGTCATAGATATATTCAACTGCCAGATTATATAAATCAAAAGACATTTCTTAGCTAACTGACAGTTCTGTTTTCATTTATTTTCACAAATTATGTTATGTAAGTACGTATTTGTAAATACCAGTGTTACTCCCCCGTGTTAGGAATCACACGTTAAAAGGTAAGACCTCGTTAATCCTTAGCTCGCACAAGTTTCGACTTCTGAGGGTTGTCGCTCGTAGCGGTGCGACAGGTGGTTAACGGAAAAACAGATTTTGAACAGATATTTAAACTCCCTATTCAATTATTTATTGAATTATTTCAAATCAATTGATATCAAAGTGAAAAATATGTTATTCAAATAACTGGGAGGGTGTTTTTTCATACTTTTATAGTAATAGATTTGAGATTTATATTCAAATATGTATTTGTATACCTGATAAATTTATTTATTTTGTTCCATTCTATCAAATTCATTGATCTCCAAAATGAATTGAAAACTCCAAATCAAATATTCAGTTATTGAAAATTTGATATCCCACATTCAGAAAGACAAAGTATGAAGACATATATATATTACAAAATATTTTCAGAATTCGAATTCGAATGGTAAAGTGAAAGTGTTGTCCAAAAAAAATTTATTGCCTCTCAACAAAACGCTGCGAGTTTATTCAATTAATAGCTTAATTCCAAATTTGCATCAAACTTTGCACTGATGGAGATGAAAAATAACCAAACAAAAAACACCATGTCTCAGCCATAGTATTCACCGGATTTCGCCCCCTACGACTTTTTTCTGCTCGCAATATTGACGAGATCCATGAAAGGACGCAGAATTGCCGAGACAGCTCAAGGTAGCAAATTGAAACACGACTGAACCTTCAATAATACTCAATTCCAGACGTTTTCTTTGAAATAGAGCTATTAACAATTCATTACAGTCCTTGCAAAGTTCGTTTGTTTTGTATGAGGTAACATCTGTGACCAATTTTTAATAGCCCCATTTCCAGTTTGAGTTTCATGTAGTTTACATTGAATTTTATTCTACATCACTGATGCAATTCAATGTCCAGCTTGGTATTAGCCGAGCAAGTAAAGAAAATGGACAAAAAAAGAGAAAAAAGCCTTTGAGTACGCTGTTCCTATGGCATGAAGGGAACCTAGAAACCACACTGATGATTGCTTCTTTTGTAGTATTGATATTATTGGCGATAACTCGAAAAACAAGAAGGCAATAAGCTACCCTATCCTAATTTCCGCCATCCGACCAGTAGGGCACGATGTAGATTTGCCGGTCCCAGGACCTCCAGAAGATTTGAATTATGTTCAAACTGAAATGTTTTCTGATGAACAAGATGATGAAGAGTTCCAATGTGCTACAGCAAGTATAGAGCCTAAACTGTTTACTCAGATTAAGCTCAGCGACTTAGTTGGGGATCTTGGGTTAACAAAAGAAAAAGCTGAATTGCTTGGTTCTAGACTAAAAAGAAAGAACTTGTTGACAGTTGGAACTAGCATATATAGGAAGACAGAGCAGCAGTTTTCGAAAATTTTTAAACAAGAAGGTGATTTAATGTACTGCTAAGACATTCCAGGTCTGATCAAAGAGTTTGGTGTTGAATACAAAAAAGAAGGCTGGAGGCTGTTTATTGATTCTCCCAAAACAAACTAGTTTTGAACCTATTTTATTACACATAGTAACACTTTTGCATCTATACCTGTTGGCCATTCTGTACATATGAAAGAAACCTATGAAAACTTGGAAATATTGTTGAATAAAATTGGCTATTCGGCTCATGGTTGGATGATATGTGGTGACTTTAAAGCAACATGCATGCTTCTTGGTCAGCAAGGCGGTTTTAACAAATGTTTTGGTGTGAATGGGACAGTAGAGCAAGGGATCAACATTGGTGCAGAAAGAACTAGCCTGTGAGGGAGTCTTTAAAACCCGGCGGGAAGAACATTCTCCGCAAAAACCTTGTAGATCCTAGAAACATTCTCTTACCACCTCTACATATAAAGTTAGGCCTCATGAAACAGTTCGTAAAGGCATTGCCTAAAGATGGACCTTGTTTCAAGTATCTCTGTCAGAAATTTCCAAACCTTTCAGGGGTTGAACTTAAAGAAGGCGTCTTTTTAGGACCCGAAAAATGATGTTCGAGTTAAACTTTGAAACCACAATAACCATACATGAGAAAGAAGCATGGGTATTATTCAAGCAAGTTGTTACAAAATTCTTACGGAATGCAAAATACCCAGAATATTGTACCATTGTAGCTAACGTGTTTTTTTAAGAAACTAGGATGTTTGATGAGCCTGAAAGTCTACTTCTTGAACAGTCATCTTGATTACTACCCGGAAAATTTGAGAGATGTTAGTGAGGAGCAGGATGAGCGTATTCACCAAGATATTACATCGATGAAAAACGTTACCAGGGCCACTGGAACATCAACATGATGGGAGACTACTGTTGGTCACTTCACCGTAAAGCTCAACAAGCGACTCATCGCAGGAAAAGCTACACAAAAATTTCGACAGAAAATAGAGAAAGGAAGTATAAACCAATTTTATCTGACTAGTGAAACTGACATTAAAACACTGTATCATCATTTCAAGTAACCTACTGTGAATAAACACCATGGTAGTGATTTAACATAGTGTTTCATTAATTTTACCATATACGATACAGATTTTAAATCATATAAAAAAATCTTGTGATGCACTGTTTGGAACCTTAGGTGTAGTAATGAATATTACAGGAGTTGTTTCCCAACACCACATTGTTATTAATAACTCCTCGACACGTGTTTCGATCACCAAGTGATCATCTTCAAGAGGAAGAATAAACAGTTTAATCTTCCTCTTGAAGATGATCACTTGGTGATCGAAACACGTGTCGAGGTGTTGAAGATAACGATTTGATGGGAAATCCAGTAATATTTATATAAGGAAAGACAATTTCTCAAAAAACTTTAGGTGATACAAAAAACTAAAACCAGATTTGGATTCAACACACAAAAATATATAAAAATCAGGTAATAAAGTAA
The DNA here is from genome assembly GCA_015342085.1 of Leptinotarsa defecta. NCBI lineage: Eukaryota > Metazoa > Arthropoda > Insecta > Coleoptera > Chrysomelidae > Leptinotarsa > Leptinotarsa defecta. Next base: position 5,990 of record WOGO01006781.1, on the reverse strand, counting down.
ACAAAGTTTTCAAAAACATTTTTTTTGTTGGCCTGTGTTATTCACTGCTTACTTTCCAAAATCCTGAATCACTTGTATAATTTTGTTATTGATCAGGCTTTTTCTGCCCTATTTATTTTCAGGAACGTTTCTATTGAAATGATTTACCTGTCCTGTTTACTTCATACTTATGAAATTATAGAATCAACTGAAATTCTAACTGGATTTTTTTCTGTAATAAAATTGTTTGAAGTTTTCACAATCACGTGACTATAATGAATACATTTTTCGAACAAAATCCAACTCAACTGATGGGTAGAGAGAATATTTTTTGCCAGTAATTGAAATAAAATAAAATTCCAATAGAACAAAATTTCATTCGTTTTGTACTTTAATTACTGAAATCCGACTGTGATATTCAAAATTGTTCCACATTATGAACTTATCGTATACATTTTCCTATTGATTCAATAGAAAAAAAAACAAAACGAAAAAATATAAAATTCGGTTCGATAATTAAAACGACGATCCGCAAATATTCTGGATTTTTCCCAAACAAAAATCTGTTGGAGAGAACGCGCGAATTGAAATGAGTGAGATGAAATACCAGAAAAATACAATGAAAATGATTTTGTCCAATTTGGATTAACCTCATTTGTGATTACTGGCTAAAATATAAAAATAAAAGAACGAGCTGCATCACCCGCCTCGAAAAAATGTTTCATTAAAATCCTTCCAGTCATTTATTTTCAATTTCCGATGCAGCGAGAGGGCTTCGTATGTTTCGTAAATACATTGACTTCATCATTATCTGATAGATGATGTTATTAACATTTGATTAGTGTAGTTTGGGGACGCCTGCTAACGATAAGACTTTTGATATCCAGTCCCATTCCCTGTCCTGACTCATTTCCTATTCCTCAGATATTTCAATCTTCGTTAGTATAATGAAATAACTGCCGAAATTAGGTTGAAATATCAACAAATGGCGATTGTGTGAAAGCTATTTTCCGGGCTTTTTGACCGTGGTCTGCAGATCCTATAACTGGCGTTTCGTCTAGTACTGCGGTAGACATTCTCGAAGGCGATGTGATAACGGTGGCAGTGCCAGAGTGTTCCCATTTCGAACGCGGTACCTACGATGCTAATATTTGACTCTGGTTTCATATTATCTATTATTAGTGAGCGTGGCTTGTTTTCTCCTAATTGGATTAGCTGACCTTGTTTGTGTACCATAAAGGACAGGTAGCCAGATTTTACAAATGTTCATTTTCAAATTCAAATGTATTTCAATGTTTCACTTCAGAAGGTCACTTTAGAAGATGATCGAAATGGTTGTTTTGAACTTCTTGACATATGAACAGCCTATCCGATATTTCACGCGGAACATTTTCGAACACGTCAATATCTCTACAAATATTTATCATTCTCTACCGTATATCCAATATTGAAACAGGTTCAGTTTCGTAAATCTTTTGCTTCAAATAGCTCCATGAAAAAAAGTCCAAAGATGTTAAATCTGGTGAGCGGCCTGACCATACTGTAGGACTTTGACGGCCAATCCAACGCCGGGAAAAGTAGTATCCAAATAGTTTCTTAGTTGTTTGGAGTAATATGGTGGTGCTCCATCTTGTTGGAATACAATATCCATATCGAATTCATTAGGACTCGCTTCGATGATTTCAGTAATGAGAGGGTTGACAGTAGCTTCCAGCATACTCAAATACAGTTCCCCTGTTAAATTTTGATCAATAAATACAGGTATGGTTTCCCAATATTCCTGCCAAAACGGTAATTTTTTCTGGATATAGGGTATCTGTTTCCCGGAAAACGTGAGGGTTGGTGTCACTCCAATAACAGCAATTTTGTTTGTGAACATTGCTGTTGACATTCGTAACTTACATTCGTAACCGTTACATTCGTAACTTGAATTGTGGAGATAGGTAGGACGCCTTGCAATGGTTTCCGTCATGATTTCGCAGAATTCTGTTCCTCGATCAGGGTCATCTTCAGTTAATTGATGTACCATTTCAATTTTGTATGGATGATAGCTATTCCTCTTCAAAAGTCTCCACACAGAAGAAGGAGACACCTCACAAACATTCGCGACGAAATAAGTAGGCTGTTTAGTATTTACTACCATCTCACCAATTATTTGCACTTGCTGTTCTTCCGGAATGAACGGATGACCTGAAGGCTCTTTGTTATGTACACTATCGGTAGTTGTGAATTTGGATACAAGTTCTCTCAAATATTTTCTACAGAAAGGACGATTCGGAAAACGTTCATTGAAAATCCTTTCAGTCTCGTGAAAGTGACGCGTCACATCATAAATAAAAATCGCTTCAATTTTTTCTTCCAATGGACGCGTATTGACCATTTTAGAGATTGTTGACGTGGTATCTTACTACTGGTAAAACCGAAAACTAAATGAGAACATTCTAACTGAACAATGGTGTTCCTTGTCGTACTGATATTTTTTGTCGTTTTCATTAACCAAAAAAAAAAAAACTCAACAAACCTTATCGGGTTGTTGGAATTGCCATATGGTAGAAAAAAAGGAATTTTTATAGAAATATCAATATTAATGTGTTTGTCTTCAGGCAATTATTGAATGTTCCGCCATTTTGTAGTAGTTGAAGATATTGACATTATATTCTAGGGTTGTGCAGCATTTGTCAGAAGCTTCCAAGAGATGAGTCACAAGATCCCTTTTCCATTTGATTTTTTTCCCAGATGGCGGCCAGTCGCTATTTAGAAAGTATCATCTGTCAATTTCACTTCAAAATAAATTATTCAAGTATTAATTGCATTATCCCAAATTTTAATTTTTTGAGTTGACCCGTTCAAAAAATAAAAGGGGGGGAACATTAAAGAAATGCACTATACACCCATGATTCGTAACCAGATATGGTCCTTTCAAGCAAATTTGGATTACCGTTGACGTCATTCAACAATTCCTTTCTTTTTTCTGTCAAACTTCATCATTTTTTAAACGAACTTCATGCCCAAAACTCCTGAAAAAATTGCATTGCATGAGCCAACCGATATGCCGATATCCTCAACAACTTTTCTAATAGCGACTCGGCAATTCTCCATAACATTTTCAACTTTTTCATCAACTGTTGATGTGTTGAGGTGTACAGGGCGAGCGTCATCATGCACATTGTTTCGACATTCTGTGGAGAGCTTGTATGTAAACATTTCCCTAACTTAGAGTACAATCCACGTATGCCACTGTCAACATCTCAAGTGTTTTTGATCAACTGATTCCATTTTTCACACAAAATTTTATGCACATTCTTCGATCCATCTTTTTCAATAGCAGAAACGCCGGACACGCAAAACACTTATAACTTTCATGCCTCTTACCAATATGATGAACAGCTGAAATTGTAAACAAATGTTCGAGATGAGTGTACCAATATAAAAAAATTAAAAAACCGCTAATCGAATGTACGTGGCCTGTGAAAATTGAACATTCACCTTATTTTTTGAACAGTCCACTTGAACTTATCTCAACAAGTATAAATTAAAAAAAAATATCTTAATGTGAAATGTACAAAAAGAGATAGAAAGCGATTTTTCATTAAGTGGTCCATTGCCTTTGGGTTCCTAGTTTATGTTTCACATTCGCGGTTTGAGTTTTCCATCGACCCTGTCGATAACATTTTTATGGACGGATCCGTTACCTTGAGTTCTTACTCGAGGGTTGTTTTCTCAAAGCAGACGAGTTCAATAAAGTTGCATCAGTATTCAGTCTAGTACCTCTGGTAGAAACTAGCACCAAATAACAAAAAATTCCATTCACAAAGTGAACATAGTATTTTTACTGACATTTTTACTAAGAACGGAGATGCTGACGTGAAAACACCGAAAGGAAGGTAAGTAATAATTCAGTGATGATTACAAACTAATCATAAAATGAACAACAATTTCCAAACATTCACTACTTTAACACAACATTCACTACATTCACTATTTATTAATTCCTTCTTCAACTTTTGAACCACCTTAAAAACATTCGTGTTGCTATAAATTTAATGTGAGAATAATATTGGATTGCAATTAGGAGAGGATATTGATTTATTTGTGTAGAAACGAAACCTTATGCAAATTTAGAAATGATGCAGATGGTTGTGACACCTGAACAATAAATTGATCAAACATTATTGTCTTGATAATGTCCAAGTCAACAGTCAATCAATGAATGATTGAAGGTGTTTTTCCGACTAAATGGGGTGAAGCGTCAGTGAGTTTTACCTAAAAAATTAGTATTCAAGCGGAATTGGTATTATCCCAACTTTGTAAACTTTGAAGGACAATTGACTCGCAGCTTAAAGAACACCTAACCAGATTTCCGTTACTTTCAGTAATTCAGCCAGGATTCCGTAAAGACTACAGCTATACTGTATGTCTTCGGAATGTCACCGATAATATTTTGAAATCGAATAATGATGGATATTATGAGATGATACTTTTATTCAACAATAAGTTGAAAACAAGTACAGTATTGCACTATAATCGGTGATAACGGTAGTAGTAGACGGTATAATTTATTTTTACTGAGCAGAATTATTTCTCCATTCTAGGTAAAACTCATTTCATCAGTTTTAGTACATCAGCTCAGCACTCTTCAATAAGTGCATGTTTTCAAAAATACCTTGTACTGCTACTAATAATTTTCAGATGATCTAAACTAATTTTACTGTACCATAGCTGAAAAACTGAAAAATAATACCGTAATTCCATACTATCCTCTCACGATAAAAACCATTAAGACAAAAAAGTGTCTGGATTTGATAAAATATCTTTGAATATAATTGATAATCTTCCTATAGTGACTTTGGCTGTGTTAGCAAAATAATTATAAATAACTCTTTCGAAGCTAGCAATTTTCCTACCTTTCTCAAAACATCTGTAGTTAGTCTGCTATACAAGGGTGGCAATCAGGACGAAGTCTCAAACTATTGTCTCATTCCCTCATTATCCAAACTAATAGAAAACATTGTAAAAAATCATTTGACTGATTTGTCAATTGCAATAAATTGCAAACAATTTGAATTCTAACCGAAAAAGTGTACGAATGACGCCATATTGTTCCTTCTGAACGAAGTTTATACCAATATTAACAATCGTGATTTAGCTACAGCGATATTTTGTGATTTATCCAAAGCATTCGATTGTGTAAATCATGGAATACTGCTCAGAAAATTTTATCATAATGGCGTTGATGGAAAAACTCATAAGTGGTTTGAACCTACCTCACCGGTAGAAGTCAAATAGTTAAAATGCCTACTTCAATATCAATAGCAGCTAGTATTGACAATGGGTCCCTCAGGAATCTATTCTTGGTCCCATTAACTTTCTAAATTTGTTTACTATTCACTAGTAGACTCACATTCAATTTATGGAATTTCATTCTGGACAGAATGGTCTAGAATTCATATGAATTCTTTGTTTGTACTTCAAAAAATAGCGTTACGTTATCTCTTCAAAATGAACCACAAGACTCCTGTAGGCCTATATCCATGAGAAATAATATTTTGACGATTACTACTTACTTAACACTTACTAAAAGCTCAGTAATCTACAATATCCTAAAAATATTCAACCACCTGCCAAACGACGTTAAAAGTATGAAAGCTCCTCAGAATTTTTTTATGTATATGTGTGTGTGTGTGTGTATATGTATACGTATAGATATTTTGGTAAGTTTTAGAATATATAGACTCAGTAAAAAATGCTTGCATTCATTTTTATCTTATTCACACACGCTTTGTCAATAAGAATATTCTTTCTGACAATGATGCTTATTTATTTTTTTTTCACCGTAGTGTGCGCTGGTCAGGCCCTATCCCCCGAAGCCCCGACACATTCGGGAGGGCGCGCCAGCATAATCAACCAATGACCACTCCCCACACCGTGGGGTAAGTGATCATTGGGTCCGAGAATCATGTGCCCTGAGCAAACGCAGTGAGCCAAGAATGACAGCCTTCTGCATCTGTGCG
>WOGO01006780.1:654-11553 GCA_015342085.1 Leptinotarsa defecta | reverse complement strand
TCCTTCCAAGTGAAGAAGGGTTTCGTAGAGGGATCGATTCGGCTCTTGCTTCATGAAGCTCTTCCACTGAAAGGAAACCAGTTCTACGAAGACTGCAACTCATAATATCGCTAGAGTCGCCTTTTTTTTAATATCGGACAAATTCGAGCTGTTTTCCACTGCTCAGGGAAGAAGGTACAAGTCAATAAAATTAAGTTGAATATGCCTATAAGAGGTATAGAGAGAACGTCGATACAGTCCTTTATCACAATACTAGGAACATTGTCAACGCTTGCGGTGAGTTTATTTCTTAATTTTTTTGAAGCAGTAATAATATCGATCTTAGAGAAGACAGGGATTTCACATACACAGCACAAAATATGACTGAATCAATATAGAAACTGTCAGTATCTACATGTTCGTTGTGCAAAAATTGAGTTATTCAACCATCAAATGAAAATTTCATACTGTTTGTAACAAGTTATTGAATTATTGATGTTGCGATAATGGCTGTGATTCGATTGCTCGACAAATGTTGTTGGATAAGTGATTTTCATTAAATTTAGAGATGAATTTAATAATAAAATATATAACATGCAATTCGAACAATTTCATTGTTTTGACGTATATTGTTGACAAAACTACTGTATTTTATAGTGTTATGAAACAGGAATAAATTGAGGCAGAAAAATTATATCCCTGTGGAAGGCTTTTCAAATTTACTCCTGTAGATGAACCGAAACAAAATTATCACATCTATGTTCATGAAACATATTTGTTGGTACAATTTCTTTTTTGTATTCACTTCGTCACTTTCAGGGTACCAAAATGATATACTAGTACTAGTACCATATGAAAAGGGGGAAACATAATTAATCTGAAAGGGGTTTATTTTTAGGGAAGATAAGTTTCAAAAAAAAAGAGTGAACATACTGTTCCATACCCTGATAGGGTGTTTCGATCTGCCATCAATTTGAGAACCTGCCATGGTCATTACGATTATGTATCAATCGAAATTAGTACTGTAAGTAGGTTGCCAAGTGTTTTTTTACTCAAAAAACGTTTGACCCTTCTTGGTAAATAGGTAATGAATTTTGCTTGCATAATCGCTTTTGAGAAATTGATGAAGAGAGTGATGACTTCCACCAAGAAAGCGATTGCATAAGATGTGAAATGAGAAATCACCTTCTGCCACTCTATGTAGCTTTATCTACGAGCAAATGGAGATACCAGATACAATTCTGGGCACTGATGTCATCTAGTATCTTTCCTTATATTATCGTAAGAGATGATGCCAAAGCTACAAAACACAAGCCAAAAAAAAACAGTGATTTTGAACTGTCCTTTTCCGTTGAAAACGGAGGATTATCGATCGATGGTATGTCACTACGTCTGCTAGTAATAACTAGTCTTCAGAAAATTATAGAAAACAATACCCACAATGGCCGATAATTTGAATAAGAAAAATCAAATTTATTGTGTTCATCATTTCAGAAGTTGTGAATATAAATATTAACAGATTTGGCTAATACACCATATCGTACGAAGATGATGTCATATGAAATAATTGAATTATGTAATGTAATAATTGAAAATCGATTCTGGGAGTTATATCGTCAACAGCATATGCAGATATACCTTCAGTAAAGAATCCTGCACTGACACCTGTCGAATATAATCCAACGTTCTTCATGGTATTAGCCAGGGGAGTAGCTGTTTTCTGATAGTTTTCTCCAAGTATGCCCACTCATTTCGTGAAATATGTAAGGAATGTTCGTATTGTTCATTTTCGCGTTTTTCTTGCTGTATGGAAGTCGATTGTCGTAGAAAACTGATGTTGTTATTGTCCATTTTTTCATTTCAATTGGCTGTTTTCATTGTACACATTTTCCATGTAGTTTTCTCCATATTTGGTTGGAATAACATTATGTAGTATGAGCATGACAACTGACTAATAATAAATGAATAGCGATAAACTAAAAATTATGATTTCAATGCGTTTTCATCAATGAATAAAGTGATTCGAAAATATGTGTATGATTCATTGATTTCATGTGCAAAGTAATTGAAATATGATTTTATCCGGGCGAAAATGAAAAGGCGGTACTATTCATTAACTTTCAATACAAACACTGCCTTTGATACAAAACAACGCAATTCACTATATATTGCTCGTCTTTTATGCGTCCACAGTCTTCGATAGCATATGTCTATCTTTTGAGAATATCACTCTATTTTTTTATGTTCAAAATAATGGTAACATATGAAATGGTAATTGGAAAGCTATTCAGTTATCTTGAAGAATTTGATTCACAATATTTTCTCTGTCCACACCGCACAAATCACAGAAAATCATCACAGAATGAATTCAAGCGGCCTAACAAACCGATGAGACAAACGTGATAAAGAATACAAATTGCTTCAGTTCCAGTTCCAGTTATTCAATATTTTTCAATTCTGCTTTCAGAAAGGAATCTATTGGTTGAAAATAGTTTTAGGGCAGAAAATGTTTAAGGTGATCAAAATGAAACATTTTTTTATGCTTCACTGCAGCGGCCTAAAATATCTAATTTAAACTTTATAATGTAATGTTATTTTCATTTGAGAGAATAACCATAGCGGAAAACTCAAAATTTTCCGAATATGTTCTCCCTTTTTTACAGACGCAACCGTCACAAGGGTTGTTACAATTCTCAGCATTACTCCGGTGGTGGTTTCTACTTGGGGATTTTTTTCTATTATATATTGCAGCATCGAAATATTATCCTCATTTCTCTTACATGAGTGGGTAACAGAATAAGTGGGAAGTGGTGTTAAGTAAAACTTGTCGCCTACTTGTCCGGCACAGCATAGAACGACGCTGTCCGTCGCTTGATGGCGACCGGTAGTAGCATCGCCCACTTGTTCAGCTATAACCAGCATACTGAAGGTGTTGTTTGTTCGATATAAAGGAAATTTCAGTTGACATCGAGCGGTGACAGAAACATGTATATCACTAGCAGTTCTGACGAAGAAGTCGGCATTATAATGGACATATTATTGAATGTAAAAGAAAATAGTTACAAAAAAAAGGATGTGGGTTCATCCCATTAATCAAAAGAGCGCAAATCCTCGTCCATTTTCATAGGTACCGTCAACTAATTATCTTGAAACAACATAAAGTTCAAAATGTCAATTTTTTTCTACCGTACGAGGCTTTTGCAAAAGCGACGCCCTGGGCGGATGCCCTGCTCGCTGAATATCAAATGAGACAGAATTTCAAGTGATACCACTTTTAAAAGGTCATCGATTTTTGCTTTCAACGCTACCAACTCTGTTAAATATAATGCAGAAGACAACAAGAAAAAGCGTTATGAAGATGATCTGATGAAAACGAATGAACGCTCATTTCACTACTGAAACCAATTGTGCATTATGTGTTCAGCTTCGTAATATTCATTAAGACCTATTTCACTTCAGTCTGATCCATCTCCTGATGACGCCAACTCGGCTGGTGAATCGTGCGCTACAAGTTTCAATTCTAGCTTTCAGTAACAATTACTGTACTTGTTTATCTTCAATGACTTGCAATAAAAAATGAAGGCAAATGTTGTTTTTTTTGAAAGTGGATGTGACATTTAACTTATTGATTTTTTCCATACTGACGCAGACTTAATGAACATAGTAATCGTTACAATGGAAATTAATGAGTTATGATTTCAACAAAATGGAGAACGCACTCCTGGGAGGTGGATTGTTTAAAGAACACAGTGGAGTGACCCGCAAACTCACCCGATTTAGTTACATTATTTATTCATGGTGTCACTTGAAGACTATGAAACTGAACCAGTCAGTATATATGATTTGCGTCAACTGATGATTTCTGAACGTCGGAACATTACGTTATGGGGATTTTAGTTATAAGTTGTAAAAATTACCTTTCGTTATGTTGACTTGTTATTCCACATTATTTCAATATCACCACGTTTGAAGAAATTGAGAGCGATCAAGAAATAACTCAATGACCTTTCAAACGGGATATCATGTTCATTATTTAGGGTTGTATCACACCTGGAAGCTATTTATACTCCAAATTCAACATAATATATCTATGTATTACTGGAGTGTTTTACCAACACCAAACCGTTATTTTAACACATTGACACGTGTTTCGATCACCAAGTGATAATCTTCAAGAGGAAGATCAATTTTGATCTTTGAAACACGTGTCGAGGTGTTAAAATAACGTTTTGGTGTTAGGAAAAAACTCCAATAATATTAATTACTACACCAAAGGTTCCAAACAGTGCATCACAAGTACTGTATCTGTATTGGTGACTGATCAATTTTATGATAAAGTCAAATATGGTGACAAGTCAAAGGACAATCAATCAATCAATGAGACAATCAAAAAACAATGAAACGGTCCGCTGAATTTAAAAGCTTCAAAACTCCCAAGACTGAAAATACGACAAACGATGTTAATAATGTCAGACTTATAAAATAAACGATCAAAAAAAAGTCAAACAAAAATAAGCGGAGGAAACATTACGCTTATGCATGCGTGGAAAAATATTTATTTCTGTAAGTACTCCCTTGAAACACCGTCTGACGAGTTTTTAGAAGCGACACAACAACGATACGACTTCATGAAATTCGCATAATATACTCTGGAAGGTTTGAAACATATCGTAACCTCCTCTGTGGAAAGAAGTTTTCAAGGCAAATATATTTGTCGAATATTTTCAAATCGTAAATATGTGCATTTGAAAATCTATGTTAGAGATGAAGTTTCTAAAGATTCGTAAGTCCACGTTGCAGACTGAATTTTTGAAGATTCCCAAAAGGTATTGGGTAAAAGTTAAGCAAAAGTTTCATAAACAACAGCAACCTTCATTTGGAGATAATTTATGAAGATAATGTATGAACAATACGCGTTGAAAACATATACAAGCTTCCTCAAATAATTGCATTTTCACGATTATTTCATTCGTATTATCACCAACCAATGAAAATATATGATTTGCTGGAATAATACAGTATAAGCGTAACTATTTCCCGGGTTTGAAGGCCGTGGAATTTGGGAATTTCTTCCTGGCGTTTCCCTAGCGCGAGTGACTTACTGCTTCAGAAGTTCATACATCCTGAGATAATATCTCCAAGATGGAAATTCCAAAACTCCGAGCCTTCGTAAGAGTTTGGTGCTTCCGTCAAAGGTTGGATCAGGTTTGAATATCAACAGTTTTACTATTATAGATTGACTGCTGCCTCAACTATACTTGTTTTTTTTTATAATATTCAGTTAGTTTGGCGCATGTTTGGAAGTACAGTTGATCATCACCTGTTAAAAGTTCCATTTTCACATGATTTAACTGTCATATTAGGAAACGCTAGTTGAAGTTCCAGATTCGATTCTTTTTATTTGCTTTTAGTCTCTAACCTAACATAAACCAAATCGTTACCAAATAACTTTAGATTTTTTTAATGGCGGGGCATTGGCCCTCAAGTCCCTCATTAGTTAGCTAAAATACAATGTTTTAAGAAATATAACCAATTTGCCCGTGTATTTTATCATGTAAAATATCTACAATACTTGAATATTTTCTATTTCTAAAGGTTAGTATTTAGGTTGGGCTTAATAATTTGTTTTTCTTTTTTATTTTTCTTATTCTCTTACTACTTCATTGAATGTTTATCTCATTAATTGTTCACAGGCAGATGACTTTAAAATACAATCGGAATATACACAGGTGAAAGTGCTTCGTAGAAGAAAGGCGACCATAATCGGAGATGATGAACTGCCTCAAACATTTCAATCTAACGTCGTTTGGAAGCATTTGTACTTGGAGTTGATCCTCAACACCTTGTTGAAAATATCTCGTCTAACTCAGCACGCTGAAAACAGTCGAGTCCGAAACAGCTCTATCGGATGGAGTATATCAAAGCCACGATAACAAGTTTCGGAGTCAAGCACCAGACTCAACTCGCTGGGAAAATGGTTAGACCATAGATGCTTGATTCATGCGTTAAATACGCCAAAATCGACTAATTTAGGAAATCTCAGCACATTTCTTAAAAGCTGTAATTATAAAAAAGCAATACAGTTTTGTCAAAAAACCTAGTATCTCCGCAGCAATGGATAATCGTTAGCGAGTTTATTCATTGAAGACAAACTTCAATGAAGATAAACCAATACCAATTTTTGTAGTCGCCATAAGTGTAGTCGGCAAGAACGTTTTGAAAATCCTAATGTCATACCTACTACAGTACATTTTTCTAGTGTTATATTGAAGCTACACTTATAATATTCGTAAGATACGGTTGATAATACTTCAAAACAGATTAGTGACATTTCTTCATTAATAAGATGTGTTTTTAAATAAATAAAATATATAAAAAAAACTCATACATTATATTACACAATATATTCATAAATCTCACACACGTATTTTTCGTTCCATTCTTTCACGTCCCTACTATTTACTTGGGGAGGGAGGATGAACAAATTTTCCTCTAGACGACAAAAAGTGTAGACCCGCCCCAGTATATGAAATTTGTACAAACTGCTATGACTCTTCCTTTTCATAATGAAAGATTATTCTGCATGAACCCCAAAGATACACCTATTACTTGCATAAAACAAATCTGGGTAGTCACCCGGTTACTAACAAACAGTATTGTTTACAGCACATGCGTTTTATTTAAAGTCACATTTAAAGTTCTTGCTAGTGTTTGATGTCTAGCATAATGAAAAACAATAGTGAAGAATTGTGTGTTCCTGACAATATTGAAGAGGCTGCAAAATGAGCATCAATTGAATTATTACCAAAAAAATCATCTCAGCAGTACGTCATCGCATATTCTAATTGTCTTAGCTGGCGTAGACTTAAAAACGCCGAAGGAAATTTCCGCGAAACCGTATTCTTACCCTATCTAGAAGAGAAATCAAAAATATGGAACTCGTCAACTTTGTGGAGCAAGTTTTCAATGATAAAGTCGAGTGCGCTCGTTAAAAATTCTGTTAATACAAGCAAATATTTCAAGATAATAGCATTCTTCAAGCGGAAAAATGAAAATTATAGGCCCAAAAAATCAAAAACTCTTACTTTGGACTGGAGGTTTATAAATGAAGCGCCAGACGAAAAATATTTAATGATAAAAGTTGCTACTATTTTTGGAATTAATGGAGCCTGCCGGCGTGAAGAGTCGTGCCATTTATTAGTAGAAGACATTAAATTATTGAAAAAAAACATTGACTATTTTATTAAATACGTTGCAATACGCCCTTCTGTTATCAATCATCAACGTTTTTTTTTCTGAGCAAATTATAAATGCAGTGCCAACCCAGTTGGTATAAACACATTTGAGAAAATGCCCTCTACCATTGCTGAGTTCCTGAACCTCCCGGAACCAAAGGAATATACAGGTCACTCTTTCAGAAGGTCTTATGGTCCTTTGCTAGCAGAGTCAGGAGCAAATATAACGGATATTAGAAAGCTCGGAGGATGGTCCACAACAGTAGCTGAGAGTTACATCGATCAATTTATTTCTTATAAAAAGGTTATTGCTGAAAGAACAATCCCAACAGCTAGCTCCAGCGTTACACCACCGTCCTCTTCACATCAAGAATTGAATTTTAATGCCCATAAAATTGTCAGCTCAGATTGTTCAAATATATAACTAGGCTCTTCATCGTCGCAGCAGTTGTTCTAATTGTACTTTTCATATCAATGTTCATAAATAATTAATGTATATAATACATTTGTAACATAATTTAATTGAATCTGTACCTATTGTTCATAATAAAACTTCACTGAAAATGGAATAATTATGTATTTTTATTGCTAGTAGTTTTGGCACTAGTGTGCCAAAACTACTTTGTACACATCTACTTTGTAAACATCTATTTAAAATCTGTTTTTACGTTAATCACGTTTCGCTCCCATACCAACGACAACTCTCAGAAGTTGAGAAACTTGTGCGAGCTAAGGACTAACGAGGTCTTAGCGTTTAACGTGTGATTCCTATTGACAACCAACGAAAATGTCACTTTTAATGACAATTGTACGAAAATATTTTTGTAATGGAGCTAAACGATCACACTATAGTTCTCTTTGTTGTATAGTATGGTGCAATTATCATACTTTATGAATCGGGATGGAAAACTCTTTGACTCTCTGAGAATGTATTACTCGATACACCCAATGCAAGAAATCAGAACCTCATTGGTTCTCAATACGACTGCACGAAATATTGATAAAAATCAAAAACTGAATGAAATAGATGATCCAAGGGATTCAAAAAACTCTTTTGGAACAGTATACATTCTTATACATGCAAAACCATGCCAAAATTTTTTAATTTAAGGTAAACACTTTAGGCACAGATATTGTTTTCAAGAATTCAAAAGATTGAAGCACATAATATCGGAAATTTGTCATCTAACGATATTTTCAGGTCAGAACTTCCTGTATGCACCAGTCGTTAAATGTCAGTGTGCGTTTAAAGGGGCCGTTGCACACGAAGCAGATGATAGGAATACGCCAGGTGGAACAGCAGGCAGGTTGTTCTTTCATACAATAAAAGTTTATTCATCGACATGTGTTCGAATAATATTCTACTGAGACATGGTAGGACTAAAATATTCGTTGAAATCAGTCAGAGTTGCTGTGAAATATACTGATATGATATGAACGAATTGATATGAATGTTTATATCTCTCACAGAAACTTAGCAGTCAAAATTGGAGAAGATTATTTTCACACAAAACAGTTTGAGAGTAAATAAAATTTTATATGAATGCTGTTGTGCCGGTTATTACTGGAATGCGATTTCAGACAAATTTCACTCAATAACAAATGAATTCACGTCTTGCGAAAAATTATTAATTATTGCTAATAGCAACAAAAAGGTCTGCATTCAATCCAGAACACAAAGACAATCCATGTGAGGTACTGAAGGGAATAAAGGGCTCCAATAAAGTACAACATTTGCAGTTCATCTTGATAGTGGCATTTGTTGGAGTACTCGTATCGATCAAATATCGAAAAAATGCAGATTTAATGCAATTCATTGACTGAAAAGTACTCTATACACATAACTATTGTTGAACACTTATGATTCTCTTGTGTATTGTCATACTCACTATATTGTGCTTAAGGGCATTCATAAAAAAATATTATGTCCAATATATTTTAATTTTCAACGAAATGAAATATGCAAAAATAATTTTGAAAAATGAATTCTCATCTTTCCTTTGATTTATTACGTATAAAATAACAAGAATTATATATGTTTAAACACTTTCACAAAATTTATTGTCAAATACGAATACATATCATTTTCGATAACTAATTTGAGGAGTGATTAATTTGCAATCTGGAATACTATTATTTCTTGTTGTGATAAATATATAACATTAATATTATGGAAAATATTTCATCACTGGATATAGTAACTGAAAGGACAAGTGATTGATTTCCTTATTTCTTCAGAGCATTCAAGATTTTTCAATCATATGTCGAATGATACTGGAATTGAACAAAATTTCAGAATATTCAACACAAAATTATATTCTCATTTGATGGATTTCTGTCTGTCGTCACAGACACCCAGACTAATATAAAGACAGATATAAAGACCTTACACCCCACTGGAGGCGTGTACATAATAATAATACACTGCGAAACTCCAAACGCTTTTTCTCGAAATCTCTAAAACACATATGATTCAAGACAAAAATTATTATTCTCTCAACACAGGTTCTGAAGCTACTAGGTTGAAAGGTGATAAAACTTCTGAACTGGCCAACAGTGAGAACTTCTTTTTTGATATTACTTCTGTTACGAAATATACCACCTTGAAATCACACGTTAAAAGGTAAGACCTCGTTATTCCTTATCTCGCACAAGTTTCGACTTCTGAGGGTTGCCGTTCGTAGGGGTACGATAGCTGATTAACGGAAAAACAGATTTTAAACAGACAGATTTAAACAGATTGTACTTTATTTTCAATGCATTGTATGTCACCTTGGAACTTTTGCATGACTCACAAAAATGCCCAAAAGGAAATGATTTTGTTTTTTTTTAGTAAGATAAGAAAATATTCATTCATTTTTTATGACGTCTGGTGAAGGTAGACGTTGAAAAAGCTCTGGATACCCATAGTCAAAAGACCCGCATTAACATTCTGTTAAAGTTATTGCATGAAAAAGTGGTCGTATGCGTGAGGTTATTTCAGAACGAAACAATATTCTTTCGTTTTACCTTGCTATCGCTTTTGTTCATTTACATACATTGTTTGTCGGTTTTATTGATTTTTTACACCATGGAAATGATTATATTTCAGATAAAGCTATTGTGGTTGATAATAAAAATTTCAGAATAATTTCACTATCGAAAATATCTTTCATAGAAATAGTTTATTAGATATAACGTGAAACCGATTTCATTATAACTGATAATGTTTGTTTGAAGGTGGTTGACAATGTTTCGTGGTGTATTTCATCACTTCGGACTTCCATTGTCTAATATAATATAAATTGATTTGAAATCCCTGAAAAACACTAAAAAAATTAACCGAAAATAACAATTTTATTAAACAAAAACTGAAATTACAAAGAAATAACATACGAGCAACAACCAAAAAATACAAAAATTTAAATATTAATAAAAGCTGAAAATTAGAAAAATTATCTGAAAAATATTATTAACAAAAAATAAAAAATTAAAATTAAAAGATTCCAAACCAAGTTACGTCACAACTTTTCGATTGTTAGTATCCACAATCGTGTTCGGGTCTGGACTTATTCTCTCTGGACTTTTTCCTCCGAGATCTGACTATTTATAGGTCATTCGAGTGCTTTCACCTATCCCCTCTTCCCTCTCCCCGCTTCATTGGTTTTAGCGGGAGAAGACCGTTTGGCGGGAGTTGGTCGTTTTT
>WOGO01006779.1:0-11554 GCA_015342085.1 Leptinotarsa defecta | reverse complement strand
AGTCTCGGACAAATGAGCCATAATTGAATTTAATACGCCCACAAATATTATACTGACGTCTTTTAGTAACCTAAATGACAGCAGCTTACTAGATTCATATCAATTGTTTATTTGGCTTTTTGTCTCATATTTCAGTTTCTTCAAAGATTTTTTCCAGGATTCAAGGTTAGTAAGGAGCTTGTTGCAGGGATGATATGTTTAATAGATCAGGTTATTTTCAAGAAGTGAATAATGGTGGTCATTTCAATTAATTTAATTGTAAAAATTAATTTTCTCAGTTATGATTGCACCAAACTGAAAAAACTTCATATTGCTGAACAGAGGACTAAAATCCCTTTTCAACAAGGTGCCACACGACCCCCTATTTAAAATTTTCGAGGGGGTGCTTATAATTCAGAAGGGGTGTTGGAAGGGGATAATATTTTCATACTGTAAATTGTCAATTTAAGAATAAAAATCGACCTGTTTCAGGTTTTTTTATATCGTACGTAATAACGCTAAAAATTAATTTATTCCATACATATGGACCGCACTTTATAGGGTCCCACAACAAGGAGTACCGAAACTTGACAATTGACAACGGCCATCTTGGTGAAGCTACATTTGTCAAATTAGTTGTCATTTAATAAGACTGTTCTGCTAAATCACCATGGACAGATATAGCATTCAATAATACGGGTAAATAATAAAATTGTTTTATCAAAATGGGTCTTATCAAAAAACGAGATCTTCAAAAAACTGGACACCATCCATAAATGTGCTCTCAGAACTGCTCTTGGAGCATTCCACACAAGTCCGGTTGAAAGTTTATACTGTGAGAACCTCCAATAAATATCCAAAGAAAATAGCTCAGCCTCACATATGCTGCTGCAATCAAATCCAACCCAGATAACCCTGTTTTCCATAAAGTTATAGCCCAAAGGTTAAGAAATACATTTGCAAAAAGGAATAGAGTGGCATTTCCATTCTATGAGAGACTCAATCGATTCCTTTACAATTTACTACTAGACAACGACGTTTGTTCGCTGAATAAGCTCTGGAGCGATTGACAACTAACCCTGCTTTGCATCGAAAAACCATCCCCAGCGATGAGGCCCGTTTCTGGATGAACGGGTTTGTGAACAAATAAAATTGTTGAACTTGAGACGATATCATGAGATCCAAGAGCCTCCAATGCCAGGCCAGACCATCATTGTCAACAGCTAGTACTATAGGTCGTTGGTTATCAACTTCTTTTGGCCTGAATTGAATAATCTGGATACCAACGACAGCATTGGATATTCTGAAAACAACATTTCAGGAGGAGGGGAAAGTAATTTGCCGAAAATTCTCATAGGGCTTTCATAAATTCAGATTTAGACCAAATGTCATGAAGAAGAACTGGACCAAAAAATAGAAAACATTTTAATTTCCTGAAAAGTGACTTCCGTTCGCAGAAATGATAAATTCCTGTGAGGCTTCAACGAAATCAATTTTTATATCGAAAAGGTTAATTTATTTGATCATGCAGTACCAGTTAGTTGATGTATGAGATGGCACAGACAAAGACTCATCCATACAACTCTTGAACCCTGATTTTATTATTGGGGGATTGATGTGTCGTTTGAGTAAGATATTTAATTTGAAGATGTTTTGTGGAATGACATACCTCACGACGATGATTTTGATCTGACAGAAAGTTTGACTGACATGATCAACCTTGTCAAAATAAAAATGGAATTGACTTGCAGACTTGTTGTTGAAAATGATGATCTTGTTGACATATGTTTTGCCGTTTTTGTCACTTCTCTTGCAAACGATAATCCTCAGAACCCTAGTGCAAGCCATGGATTAACGAGGTCTTACATTTTGATGTGCGATTCCTAGGACGTGTTTTGAAAGGGGAGCTCTATAATCGAGAGTAAATCCTATGGATATGCATTTGAATCGAATAAAAATCAATGTTTTGCAGAATATCGGGGAAAAACTAGTGCCAGTGAACATAAAATGCGATATAGGCTCTATAGCAATATGCTGATATCCTCCATGTTCGAAGCATTGCTGATAATGTGTTTACTATTACTCGATGTTATTATAGTGAACCTCTGTACAATTACCTACATGTACAGTTGATTCAAAGTAGACTGAAAAATTGCTACCTCCGATAAACTTGGCTCATTATAGTTTGGATCTAATAATACTCCAGTAATCGCCTGTTTAATAACGAAATCAATTCGAAGTCGGATGATGCTCGTTTGTTTTATTCGAATTCAAGACTTAAGTATTATGATCAATTTTTTCTATGTAATTTCAATTCGAATTCAATTAGGGATTTCATGATTCAATTTTTTTGTGTTTAGTATAGTGATGTACTTCTTTAAGAAATTTCAATAACGTCGATAGATGTTAATCGAGAGAAAATGGTTTTTCTTTTGAAGAACTCACCTCGATACAAATGTGCATACAAAAAAAGTTACAGCCTTTGAAAAGTACGGCATGGAAGTTGATTTTTTCTGTTTAACTGGTTAACAATTTGTGATGAAGATGAATTCATAATTATCTGTTCGCAAAAGCGTATTTTTCATATAAAACCACGAAATGCCTTCAGTTCAATGGGTTTGAAATCATCAGTACTTTTCAGCTGTTGTGTTGGTAGCAACTAAACAACCAATGGTATCAAAATGAAGTAGTGATTATCTTTAAAAAAATATATTTATTTCCTGTTGACAAATATACATTGTGTAGGAGCCGTCAGTGATAAAATCTTAGGTACGACTTATAAACTAATGGGACATGTACTCTTCAATAGTATAAAAACTATGAAAACTTAAAAAATATTTCAAGCGATATTTGAATTCGGCTTGAGACCTGCTCTCATCATCATCAGCGTACATTATTACTGTTTCTTCCGTTATTGAGTTTGCCAAATCATTTATATAACACAGAAACAGTATTGGGCCTAATATGGATCCTTGTGGCACCCCAAGGTCCGTAGAAATCATATCAGATCTCATTTTATTATCTTCTACAAACTGTTTTCTATGAGAGAGGTAATCCGATAACCAAGACAGCGGAAGACCATGTATGCCATTCTTGTACGGTTTACCCTTTAGAATTAGATGATCTACACAGTCGAATGCTCTGCTGAGATCACAAAATATCCCAACAGGGCACTCTCCTGCATCGAGGCATTTGATTATTTCGTTATAGGATGAATGTATTGCTGTTATGGTTGATTTCTTATTTAAAAATCCATGTTGATTTCTGGCAAAGACGTTATTATTATCACAGAACGGTATCATTCGATTGAAGAAGGCGTATTCAAAAATCTTCGAAAAGCAAGATGGGATTGTCACGGGTCTGTAAATATAGTAGGGACCAGCTCAAAATACAGAGAGTTTGAATTATATCAAGAAAGTTACGTTCAGCGCCATCTGCCCGCGAATAGATCAAGCAATAATGTCAATGATTCTGTCAAATACAGATCATTCAGAGCATTCAAACGGGAATGAATATGAAATGAAAAGGAAAGTTACAAACAAACTAGCAAACAAACAAACATACATATATACAGGTGAAGCTAATAAAAGCGTGTTAAAATAAAATCGACAGTAATCTCGTTATATTTCCCCACTTCTATCGCGCAAACATAAATTCTAAGCCTAGAATCGTATTACTTCACCACAATGTTCAACACAACTGGTAGTAAAACTTAGAACTGGTTTCACTGTTTCCATGAAACTGATTCAGTTGATGTGGAGGAAGCGAAACAAAATTTAAAAAACTTTCAAATGGCATCCTACACCGTTGAGTACCGCCCGATTCCTTTCACTTTAATAATAACCCGATGTAGCATGCAACTAATGAAATTAAATAAATATAATAACTGATTCGAACCATTAGCAGGCGAAACAATTAAGCCATTAGATTTTTTACAGATATTAGCTGTTAATTTTTCTCTTTTCGCTTTCACTTGAATTTGTAAAACCAAATCATAATAATAATCCAATTTCCCCTGCACCATTTCCCCAGCTGTCATGTTTTGTCCGTTTTTATGAGTCTACTTCAAACTGTAGGAACTACTACCCTAACTATAGCCCGCAATTTATTCGCGAAAGAGTTGTGCGTAATTATTTACCCATCATTGTATTCGGTACATCCGAATCGAAAACGTTGAGAGAGAATGAAAATAAATCGATTCGGCATTGAAGTGTCCATCTGAATGTTATGTTATGGCAGACGTAAACGTTATTTTACAATTCCGCGGTATGCCGTCATCGAAATAAACGCTTTATTTATTTCATCTCCAGATGTTGATACGGCAATATTTTATTTCATCGCGGCGAGTTTATATTTTTTCCGAATCAGCTAAAACAAGTTTAGCCCTGTAGAATTAGAATTTGCGTCATACGCCATCTTGAAATTTGTTATGGAATCAGCTGATATTTGATGAAAATTCACACAATAAACACTTTTTCACAATAGAGTGTTTCTGGAATACGCCATCTTGAATTTAAGGATTAATTTTTGTTTATTGAATAACTCGTTTATTTCAAACTAGTTGTTGTTCGCGGCTTCGCCCGCGTAGAATTTGGTTTGTGACATTAAGTTTCGTGACAGATCATTTTAAACAAATTGTTAAAATATTTTTTTCTTAACCTAAAACTTCAGGTTTCCGACTTCAAAACTGATGAAATTCAATACAATCTTTCTTGATGCTTATTTACGCTGTACAAAGAACCTACCTGCACATTTCAAGATTCTGGGTTCAGTAGCTTTGACAGTACGTTGATATAAGAGCGAGCAACAGATAGTAATTCATATTTTTACTTAAGAATGTGTCTACAACAAGACGGTGCACCACCATATTTTAAAACTGAGGTACGGGAATACCTCAACGATTATTTCAATCAAAAATGGATTAGGTAGGGGTGAGCCTGTGGCAGTATATCAAATGAATTATCTACCAAACTCCTCACACATCTATAGAAGACATGAAACGAAGAATCACTAGAGTTTTCAGGGGAGGATATGCTGGAACGTGTAGAGAATTCGTTTAAAAAAACTAAAAAACACGATTTCAAAGAACATCGAATTAAAAAGTTAAAAATATTTTTTTTTAACTTTGTAGCTTTTTTTAAGCTTATTTGAAAAAATATTTTCAACTTTTTAGTTCGATGTTCTTTAAAAGAGTGTTTTTTAGTTTTTTTAAACTATATTTATTGTTCACTTTTTAGTCCGATTTATTGTCGAAAATTATTTATTTTCAAGTTCTAGTCACTAGTATTATAAATCTTCAACAGACATCACACGAATGTAAAATTCCTCTCAAACAACATAATAAAGTTTGAGGTCTCAAATTCTATAGTAATAATGAGATGCAGTAAGTCTCCAACAGAGGGCGGACAGTTGTAAAATTTGTTTCGAAGTAAAGAGAAAATTTGCACTAATAATTTCAAAAAACAATTCAGTCTTGATGTTTTGATTTGAAGTTTCATTCAAAATATTAATGAACTAAAAGTATTTTTTCAGTGAATAATTTTATTTTTCAAAACAATCTTTTGATTTGATATGTACGTCAAGCACCTTAATTCGAATTTTTCAATTTTTTAAATATTTGAGTACCTGAATTTTTTAGGTGTACAATTTACGATACAGTTTCCATGTTGAAATCCACATTCTGGTTTGCTTTCAAATAATCGAATCAGATTTTAAAATGTATCTTCCATTTCGTTCAAAACTTTTTTCCGTACTGAATCACGAGTAATTGTAAATATTTTAATATTTCATCTGTAGCACAAAATTTCACTAACACTTATAATTCTTGAAATATGTTTTTTATTTTGATTTTCTTTTGAACAACCTATCAAGGAGATTACGTATAGCGGCATCTGCCCGCGAATAGATCAAGCAATAATGCTGATAATTCTGTCAATAAAGATACGAGCTTGAGAGTTACAAACAAACATACATTCAAACAAACATACATACAGGTGAAGCTAATATAAAGCGTGTGAAATAGAAATGGTGAATTTACGTTGTTTTCGAACATCTCTAAAACTTAAAGAATGGTCCTAGAAATACCCAGCCCAACAAAAAAAAACACTGCCATGTTCGTCTTGGCCACTCGTACGGCCTCGTTTAAACTCTGCTACCTAATATTTCACTGTTGTAAACGAGAGTAGAATCAAAGTAGAATCCAGTTCAGCTTTTTTATTGGTTGAGCTGAGGCCTTTCAAATAAAAGTATTGTACCACATAACAGTGACTAATTTTCTCTATTTTCACAAATTCAACGAATAATAAACAAATACTGAACAACGCAGCGTCTTCAAATTTGAAACATTTGCTTTATAGATTATGTACTTTCTAATACAGTTCTATCTCTCACACAGAGTTTCAAATATAAACTTATTATGTGGGAAATGGGTGCATATGCCTATACATATACACGTCTATGTTCAATCCTATGTCTAAATTCACTAAAAGTGACTTAAGAAATCATTTATATTTCAATAAACACTTCAGATAATACGCTGATTGCGAATCCATTCAGTTTTAACCCTTCCGGAATTTAAGCAAATGAAGAGAAACTTCCATATAAAATGTTAATGACTATTTTCGACGATATACTTATGTAGAATCTTTACGAGTCACCTGGGTATAAACTAAAACAAATCAACCGGATTAATCCGCGATTTCTTTTCTCTTTCGTTGCACGCCAATGCCAAACAATACACTCTTAACGTATATGAAGCGTTCGGATTTTGTAAACTCCTATCTCTCCACCCAATCGCCATGTTGTGTCCATCAAAATAGCCGATAATTAATATTGATCAGATCTGATTACTAGGAAACAAATATTGATACAAGGATTTAGTGAGAACCACATTGTCGGTGTAAATTGATGAGGAGAAAATTATTGATCGCTCCGAATTTGTGTTCGATGGGTGGGACTGATAGAAGTGATTGTTTCAATAGTAATTTTATTTCGTATAATTCAATGTTTATATGAAAGTAGTTGTTTATAGAGGGCTCTTTCTTTCAGTTTGAGTCTAGATGTCACTTCTACACATCTTTGTTAATTTCTTGGAATTGATTGCTTCTTTCCTTTCTTTGGAAGATTCCCACATTTTTGAAAAACTGCAGAGATCTTCATGTTTCCGCCACAGATACAACAATTTTTTTTCTATGTTTTTACCACTTTTATTTGTAACTAACGTTACTGCAGTTTCGTTCTATAAGGACATTTTCAAGCTTATAATCAAATAAAAGTGGTGAAAAATAGAGAAAGTCATGAACATGAATGAATTTTGATAGTAAAATTCAATAATTTGCAAGCGTTGTTAAATTATAGACCGAACTGAACAAGTTTAACAATGATACAAGACACGATTCACACGTGATCTGTCAAAAACAGTGTTGCCAAAAAAATATCAGCAAAAGCAAGATACTCATCAGGATTTTGAACATAAGAATTTGGAGTTTATGGGACCTGGGAAGAAATAAAGAGAAGCGGAAAATAATATTAGGTTGTTTTCGCCTTCAGGAAACTGCCTGGATGGATTATCGGTATCCAATCACTGCCCTGTTGTCGTAGAGGATCAACTATCTGTCACACGTGGCGATCCGATCCAAAAAAGGATCGTTTTGGTTGCGCAAAAGCAAAGAAGAACAGACATCAAAACGTGACAATTTCTGTCCATCTTTCAAATCGTGGGGTACCCATGTTTCGAGTTTTTTTACATCTCCAATACGTTTCAAACCATCAAAAGCTACATGGGAGATGATGGCAAGTTCTTCCACCATCCGACGCACCGTTTGTGATGGGTCACTCTCCATCAGGGTCCTGGATGACTGTAGGTCGTCCTCATAGGTGCTTAACTTTAACATTGCCTAATACTAGACACATCCAATTTATTATTATCGAGTTGACGATAACAACAGCAGAAAACAATTATCGAAGATTAAGATAAAACCTCCAACATCTGAGACACCAGCGACACGTCCACGATGAACGATCGCCCTAATCAGTAATCAATTAGTCAAAATATCCTAATCACCTTCGGTGTTTTACGTATCACAATGGCGTTCAAGTTGTGAGCTATTTCCATTCCAAGGGTGGAAATGATTACAGTCTCTCTTTGTCAGAGTAATGATGAATGCCCCGATAGCAACGTTCAGCACAAAACAGCAAAGTTTAAAACGGTCTGAAAGTGCAATTAGCATTTAATTAATTATGCGTTATGAATGAGACGTTATTCTTGGCATAGAACTCGCCTTTTCTGCTCTCACGGAGGAATGATTTAGAATTCTCTATCAACGACTTTAATTTCCTTTCATGCTCCTTGAATTATAAGACACTGTAGGTGAAAACTTATTAAATAACTATATTACGCACCAGAATTGGGTTTTAACAATGTCTCTGTGCTTGCTTTTATTGGCTAGGGGCTTTGTTAGACGTGAATTATATTGTGTATTTACTTTGACTTGAATTGAGCATAAATCCCTCCAGCGTAATGAAAATGTAATTCTCACCCCGTATGTTCGTTGCTGCGGGACTTGACTCTAAACGCTGAATGGGGTTTTCCATCAAATGGAATAACTTTCGATGATATCTGAATATCATGAATGGCTGGAGCCGTTATTCATTTCAGTATACTTATCAATCAAATACATACAATATTAGATAGATACGAGGTATCTTAAAAAAATAAGGTGAATTTTCAGTTCACCTCATTTTCGGTTATTCGATTAGTGATTTTTTCATGTTCGTTTCGAACACAGAGTGTGTGAAAGCCAAATGGAATAAATTCATCATTTCGGTTACGGTACATATTTCAACAAAATCCCGAAACACGTCAAATTTAAATTATAATTTGACATAATTCAACAGAAAATTGCTGCTCCTATCTCCAACCTCTGTTGAATGATAGGTATAACCCCCAATTTTCCAAATAGGTTTGGGATATAACGTTTGAAATGTCTCTTCATTCTCTATTCGAAAATGTTATTGCTTTCAAGTTTATTGCAACAATTAAGATAAAATAAATCAAAATCATATGGCTACCGAAATTCGATGAAATAAAGTCAAAAATTATTGCAATATACTCAAAACTTATTTCATTTTATAATAATAATAATAATAATCTTTATTTTCCATTAGACATATACATGTACAGGAGTCGTCAAATTTCACACATAAAATCATGACCACACGCACTATAAATGTACATATATGTGTATATAAATTAATACATATAAATTATTAATAAAATAAGAATACATAAACAAGATAAGTAACAACATATTATAAGTAAAAAAGTAACAATTGTAAAAATACATTTGCAATCATCATAAATTAAAAAAGAAAAACTTGGCCAAATTATAAAAACATTCTTGAATTAAAAATCTTTTCAACTAAACCTTCAGATTTGAACGAATAACGCTTGCGACAGATGAGCCACGACTAAAAACAGCACGCATATTTCCATCAAATGTCAACGGTTTGCTAACTGTTTTCTTCGATAACCGTGGCATAGTACATCAGGAGTTCTTGCCATATGGTCGTACAGTCAATAAGGAGTATTATCTTCAAGGTATGCGCCGCTTGTGAGATGCAATACGAAGAAAATTTCTGGTATTGTGGAAAAATAATTTATGGCTTTACCATAACAATAATGCACCTGCTCAGTAGTCATTACTTGTTTGTAATTTTTCAGCTAAAAAACAACACCGTAATCATACCTTAGCCACCATATTCACCAGATTTGTCTCCCAGCGACTTTCTCCTGTTCCCAAGTTCTGAAAGACCCATGTAAGGACGCCGTTTGTGACGACGGAGGAGATGAAAACCAATTTGCTGAAGAAGCTCAGCTCATTAGACAATAATTTTTTTACCGAGAAGTTTGCGCGGTTTGACTCTTTTCCTGAACCCCCATTATCACGCACCATCATCATCATACGTGCCAAGGAAACTTCAGGAAGAAATTTCATAGAACGATGGCCCTCAATCCGATAAAAAATACTGATGTAATAATTTTTGGGTCTCCAAGTCGGGTTGAGTTGAGTATTTACCAACTTGCCCCACTCTACCATCACTCTGGTGGAAGCTACAAACACAAGCTTTATAACGGAAGTATTACCGGCATGTTTCAAAACAGTCATTGTTATTTCCTTGCACAAAAGGGGCGATACCAAAAACTCTGCTTACTTTAGACCCTTTATTTCTATGCTACTTACCCTTGCTAAAATCATAAAAAACTTGGGAAGTAAAAAATTATGACGTTTTCAGTATGTATAATATTATTAGTAGCAGTCAGTTTGGGTTTCAGTGTTTAAAAAATATGGAAGATGATATATTTCATCTACTGGAAAACGTATATCTTCATTTGAATAATCGTGAAATGGCAGCAGCAGTTTTTTGCGATCTTCCATAAGCTTTCGATTGCGTGGATCATGAATTTTTGCTGCAAAATCTAGAAGTATATGGCTTCAGAGATATATTTTGCAAATGGTTCAGATCATACCTGTCAGAACGTACTCAAAAAGTTACACTCTCGGACAACATATCCAATCTCCAGAGAGTTACTTGTGGTGTTCCAGAAGGATCAGTTTTTGGCCCAATTCTCTGCTTGTTATATATTAACGACGGAGTCTGCATTAATATAGCTGCAAAAATAACACAATTTGTAGACAACACTACATTATTTTGGCATTGCAAGAATAAAAGGAAACTGCTTGATTTGATCAGCAAAGATATTACAAAAATAAAACACTGGTGTGATGCTAACCCCTTATCACTCAATACCCCAAAAACTAGCATCATCACCGTCAAGTGCTCCACACTGGATATTTATCTGGGTACTTAATTGATAGTAAAGAAAATGTCAGCAACATTTTTGGGATTACAGTCAGAGTATCAGCAAATGAACTGGGCACTATTGTGGCAAAAAATATGTACTTTGCTCTCATTGATTCCCATCAGCGATACGGTATTTGTTTTTGGGAAACGTGTTGCCAATACATGTATCATAGGATATTTGTACTACAAAAAAGGGAGTCAGAATTATGTGTAGAGTTTGATTCAGGGATTTCTGTCGACCTTTATTCACAAAACATAAAATCTTAACCTTGCCTTCCATACTTATTTTGGAAACGGTATGTATGATGTAAAAAAATATAGGAGGGAAATTTTCAGTTCACGGATTCCAGTGTCATAAGAAATTGAGAAGTCATTCATTTATAATGAAAAAAAATGTTCAACCATTTGTCAATTGATATCAAAGGCATCTAAATTTAGAAAGTCCTTAAAAAAAATAAATCTTAGTTCTATAAACAACTAGGTAATTTTTTAATTTGAAACGGTTATATTTTTATTTTTTTTTGTGTTTTAGTACCTACAATTATTTAAACTGTGTGACTATTATAACTTTCTGTTTTTGGTTAAAACATTTGACTCTGAACTGTATAGTTTGAAAATGTTCACGAAATATCTAGACACTTTTATTTTATTCAACGAAAGTCATTTTTGTGGAGGAAAAAATCAGTTTTTTATCGACCTTTTTTTGAAGGAG